>JAPMOQ010048006.1:1425887-1464948 GCA_026543055.1 Argiope trifasciata | reverse complement strand
TGTTATAAAATAAACTTATGCAAAACCAGAAATCCTCAAGCATAAGCTATATATTTTGGAAGATTATTAGGAGGTTATTTTAAGCTGAGATGGATGACTCTACATTGATTAGTTAAATAAACTGAAACTGCAATTATTAATACTAAACACAATTAAATAAAGAATATTGAATGAATTTGCATACAAAAATAAGAATACATACGTGAAGCTAATATATCGGCACATGGTTGACAAATTCTGTCTTCTTTATTCAAATAAGACAAATAAGCTTTTTGGTTACAACAGCGAGAACAGAGAACCTAAAAATAAAACAAAATTTTAAAATTAATTTCCCAAGTAGGTAAAAAATGCACAAATTTCCTGTTATCATTTCTACAGATACAAATTGTTTAACAGATATTTGAAGTGAAAGAAAAATTAACTTCTAAATTATAGCAGATATATTTAACATCAAGCAAGACATGACCTATCAGACAATTTCAGAATCTGAGTTCTTAAATATCATTTTATGATGATCAACATTTATCAACTAAAGTAAAAGTAAGTTTTTTTTATTAAATAAAAAATTTGCTCACAAAATAAGGAGAAATGATTATATCTGAGAACTCAAATCCATAATGATATAACCTATTAATTACATGATCCAATATATAAGAATGCTAAATTTAAATTAAAAGTTTAATTGCAACTAGTAAGAAACTAATAAACACATGTCTAGAAATATACATTTTATGAAGGCAAAATGCAACTTTTAAAAATTAAAAATATCTGTGCCTGCTTATTACAGAAATTATACTCAAAATAAAAATTGACAATAAGTCCTCAGAAAAACCAAAATTGTCTAATTTTGTGCAGAAATGCACCTGAATTTTAGTTGAATTTACTTGACAATCCCTCCCCTCCTCTATAATTCATTCATAGAAAGCCAGTTTTCCCTCACTTGTGTTTACAATATACACCTCATCAGAGTATAATTATCCCCGAGATTCATAATCCAACAGAGTCAAGACTATTCCTCAAGTTTACAACAGTTAATTTCCTTTTCAATAGATCTGGGATTGAGGTGTCAGCTTCTATATAAATGATTTTTTCAGGCATTTCTATAAGCTCTTTAACTATCAACTCTTTGCTATGAGAGCAAAAAGTTCAAAGACAGTTTTGCATTAAACTTTTAAATGCAATTTATTACTTGAAAAGACTAAAAATTTCTTCAGCCTCTTTTTCTATTATATAAGTTTATCTCATTTTTGAAAAAGGATGGATGAATTTTCTTATTTCATTTGTTTGTACATCTGAATTTTGCTTTCATATTATACTCTAATATGAGAAATAAGAATAGTAGAAAATAAAGAGCCACATGAGTTGAGTTCTAAGTTCCTATAAGTTAGGACATTGCAAATGTTAAAAAGCAAAAACATGGTGCAATTAAGAATAATAAAAAATGTATTCAAAAGAAGTAAACTAAAAGAAAACTGATGTAATAAATGAATGAACAAAACATAAACTCTTGCATATAATTTCAAAAATGCCGATTTTAGTACAAAAAGGCAAAATTCAAATATTTGCAATACAAAAAAAAAGTCGAGAGGCAATAATCATTCGAGATACATTAGATGCTGATGACCGCAGTGAGTTATCAGTACTCAGTAGGGTAATCTTTACTTTTTATAATACAGTAAAATCTCGTTACAACGAAAAATTCCGTTATAACGAAATTTACAGAAGTCCCTACCGAAAACCTATTAAAACAATGTTAAATGAATCTCAATATAACGAAATTATCAAATTAAGAAAATCTCGTTATAACGAACTATTCAGACCTTCGAGTTTCTTTCAACTTATTTCCGAGGTGGTTCCACACCATCTCCGAGGGAACAGATATTCCGAAGCAGGTGCTGCGATTTACTGCTCCCCGGGTCGAAAGGGTAAGCAGCTGCGTGATAAAAGTTGGTGGCGGGTAGTGTAACTAACAAACAAAAACAGATTTTTCCGAGAAGTAAACAAAAAACTGTCGCGGTGCGAAAACAAAACTGAATGATTATTGGTTCCATTCTCAATAAAAAAAAAAGCCTCTAGCCTTTCGTGAAGTGTAGATTGTCAGACGGGAGTGAGAAGTGTTACGAAAAGTAAGGTTTCTGCGTACTCTACAGCTCGATAAGTGACGGCTCCTTCTGTGAAAAGGAAACAGTTTTCTTTGGAAGAAAAGAAAAACATCATATCCGAGGTAGACAATGGAATTAAAAAAGGTGAGGTGGCTAAAAAGTATGGCATTTCTCCATCAACATTGTCAACTTTTTTAAAAGATCGTGAAAACATTTTTAAGCAACTGCAAACTTCTGTTCTTGGCCCTCAAAGAAAAAGGTTGTGTAAAGCCCAATTTGAAGATGTTGATAAGGCAGTTTTCAAATGGTTTCAAGATGTTCGGTCCAGAAATGGTCCACTGACCGGACCTTTAATCCGAGAAAAAACCTTAGAATTTGCTAAGATGCTGGGTGTAGAAAACTTCAGTGCTAGTTTTGGATGGTTGATTCGCTTTCGAGAGCGATACGGAGGGGTTAGGAAATCCATATCTGGGGAGGTGAATGACGCGCCGATGGAATCGGTCAACGAATGGAGAAAAGGAGAAGTGGCAGCCCTCGTCAAAAAATACAGCCCAAATGATGTGTTCAATGCTGATGAAGCTGGAGTTTTTTTTCAGCTTGAGCCGAGAAAAACCTTGACCTTAAAAGGTGACAAATGTGTTGGTGGGAAGGCTTCAAAGCAACGAATCACTGCCCTCTTTTGCAGTAACAAATCCGGAACAGAGAAGCGAAAAGTTCTCATCATTGGCAAATCCGCAAAACCTCGATGTTTTAAAAACTGTAAATCATTACCATGCATTTACAAATCAAACAGAAAAGCATGGATGATGCAATCTATTTTTAATGAATGGCTCATCGATTTTGATAAAGATATGAAAAAGAAGAGGAGGAAAATCCTTCTCATTGACAACTGTACTCCCCATAATAATCTACCAAAATTGGATAACATCCATGTGGAATATTTCCCGCCTAATTGCGCACCAAAGCTTCAACCTCTTGACCAAGGTATCATCCGAGCAGTAAAATCCCACTACAGAACCTTTTTACTTTGTCAAATTTTGTGCGATTTGGAGAAAAACGTGGATAAAAAAGGCAACATTAAGGAAGCTATTGAATGGATATGTGGATCTTGGGATGACATCAGTCAATCCACAATAGGCAACTGTTGGAAACATTCAACCCATTCAGTAGACGATGATTCAGCTCCAGAGGATGCCGATTTAGAAGAAGAGAATCCAAACGAAACTCAGCAATCGGAGTTAGAAGAAATTTGGAACGCCACAAAAAAGAAAACTTCGATTTCAGATGAGGTTGATTTGAACGATTATCTAGGTGCAGATGACAACGTCCTAACATGTTATGAACTGACAGAAGAAGACATCGTTCAATCCATTAAAGACGACAGGAGTGATGCTGATGACGAAAGCAGTGAAAATGAAGAAATTGTGGTAGAAGACAATGCGCCAATTGTTACTTCAACAGAAGCGTTAGCGAGTTTGGTGACATTTCGATTATTTATTAATTCACAAAGTAATGTGCCGGACTTGATTTTTTCAAGCATTCACCATCTTCAAAACTACTTAGTTTATAATGTGACGACTAACCTTGTACAGAAAAAGATCCTGGACTTTCTAAAATAAAATTTTCTTTGCAATCTGTTTTTTAAAGGTGATTGCTTCCCTAGAGGTAAGTCATTTTTTTTTCTTCATATTTTAGATGATAATAGCATCCACGTTCTTGAAAAGCAGTCTTTCATGGTTGGTTTTGATAATTTCTTAATCTAATTGTTTCTTATGTTCAATTTTGAAAATTCCGTTACAACGAAATATCCGTTATAACGAAAAAATTTTACGGTCCCGTGAAGTTCGTTGTGACGAGATTTTACTGTAGCTTCACCTGAGAAAAAAAAATAAAGGTTACCCTACTGAATTTCATTGAGCTGACGAGAGTTTTATATACTTCTATCGTTATTACATGATAACAGAAAACAATTATAACCTCAATTGACCCTCTTTTATTTAATGAATACTGCATTATGTATTAGAGTTTTCAAATGGTGCAATAAGTTCCAAATAATTTTGAGGCCACAACCGTTTCATGGCCATAATAACAATTCAATGCTCATTATATTAAACCACACTTTTGATATCTTTGTTGTGTGGCAAGGAGTTGAATACTGAAGAAAATAAATGATGCATCATTAGGAAAGAGATCACTGATGGAAGGTGAAAGTTTTGGTTCTAGAAAAGTATCAATGTATTTTTTTGCATTTAATAGTCCATCGATAACATGAAAGAGACCAATAATGTCTACTGACATGCATAAGATTGAGTTATTCACAGTTGCCAGAATGCAATCAGGGTGTTGACCTACACTATGTCTTGCTTATTTTCATCATCACTACCAAATAACAATATCTTTGTTTCATCATTCCATATAACTTGTGACCATTGTTCATCTGTCCAATTAATGTGTTCCATTGATCACTGTAATCTTTTATACAATGCTGTAAATTGAGATAAATAATTTTTCATTGAATTCTACCTTTTGGTCCAACATCTAATAATCTTCTGATTGTTCTTGAACTGACATAAATGCCAGCATCATTCAATTGACTATAGGTGACATTCTTATATCTTGATGTATTTTTTTATCTAACTTTCTATTCTTTAGTCATGAACAGATGTGGTCAACTTTTTCACCCATCTACTGCTTTGTTTTTTATTGAATTTGTCCCCTGATATAGTTAACAAAAGTTTCAGACTGCAGATGAATTCACTGAAACACAACATGTCTTGCAATTTTAGCATACGAAGGTAACACTTTTATAAAACAATAACCGCAGTTCTCTTTCTCGGGTGTCAAATTTATTCTTTTATGGCATTACTTCTGGACAAAATATCAGAAATATTTCCAAAAATTCCAATAATATATTAAAAAGTTTCACAAAATTTCTAACTTGCAATTAAAAACAGTCTTCCGTTTACAGAAAAGAGCACAATAACAGTTTCCAACTTTAAACATGTCATCTTCTGCTAGCAGTTATTAACATTCAATTGCTTCCCAAAACAAGAACAGTGATTTGTCAGGAAAGTTAGAAATTACAATCCGCTTCATCATTGTGTTTGTTATTCAGATTAAGGTACGGATAATTTTTTTGTTTTAAAAATATTTGAATTTTGCTTTTTGTATTGAAATTAGCATTAAATTCTCTTTCAAATGATAAAGTTTTTACTTTGTGAAATATAATATTTTCTATAAGCATACAAATTTTCAAAAGTGTCCACAATTTTGACCACCACCATATATACATACATGCGATGGGATGGGATGGGATAGATAGATAGATAGATAGGTAGGTAGGTACCAATATAAAAATCAATTTTTTTTCTCAACGTGAAACTAAAACTAAATACTAAAAATTAAACCTTTTAACATCGACTAAATTAAATGCATATTTATTAGGGAAAAAATGAATTTTATTTAAAAACCTTTATAAATAAAAAGAAGCTTAATCATTAAATTATTCTGAACAAAAACCACAATCTCTTCCTTAACAAGACTTCAGCTTTGTATATTAATGGAAGTGTAAACAAGAAATTAGTGAGTATCCGAAGTTAACTCATACAAAACTTTTTTTACCAGAAATATGTTACTGGACAGCTGGTTACAACATATTTCACATAAAGAATTTTTGAGTTGGCGAGGGAGGAGGATAAATACTTTAAAATCTTCAGGGAAGATTTGTTAATAGTAATATACACTCATGTCCATAAATTAAGGAATTAAACAAACCTACTAATTAACAAACCACCAAGGCATGCTGAGTATCAAGTTATCGATCTGATCTTGAAGAATATCACACCACTCATCAAAGCCCTCCAAAGTTCTGGTAGACATGTAGTTAGTGATTGACGGGTTGCAACTTGTCGCCCAAGAATGTCCCACACATGCTCTAATGGATTTAAATCCAGTGTGACTGTTGGTCAGTCCATACGGGGGATATCCTCTGATCGAAAGCGTTCGTTTACAATGTTTGTACGGTGAGGACAGACGTTGTCATCCATAAATACGAATTCTGCGCTCACGGGGCTCCGAAACAAATATACATGTTGTTCCAGAACGATGTCCTGATACATTTGATTCCAATTTGAAAGAATTATACTGGAACCCAGAATAATTCCTTTCCAAACGAGCAATCCTGCACCATCATAATGATGTCATTCAATGATGTTCTCTTGGTGGCAATAGGTACCTGGTGCTCTCCATATGAAAGCCCGGCAAGAATCAGACTGCAAGCTAAACCTGAACTCGTCAGAAAACATCGCACAAGCCCACTGGTGCGGTGTCTACAATGCATGCTCTCTACTGCAGGCTAACCAAAGGCATCAAGTTACAGTAAGTGGAACACATCTGACAGGTTTTTGAGCATATAGACCAATCAGCCCTAAGTGTCTGTACACGCTCTGCCTTGAAACTGTTGTACCAGTGGCTGAGAAGAGCTGACTAGACAGCTCTGATGCTGTGCTCTGTCTGTTTCTTTTGGCAGTAACTGCCAAATACCAATTCCCAATCGGCTATGTAACTCGGGGGCGACCAGTGCTGTAATGTCGATTCACATTACCATCATCTTGGAATCGTTCCCAAAGCCTGGAAATGACTGGAGACGATTCCAAGTTCCTCGGATAATTTCAGCTGGGTACAACCACATTTCAGATGGCTGATAACTTTACTTGTAAAAAATCCACCAAATGTGTTCTTTGAATCATAACTGTACAGTTATTGCACTGAAAGGCTTATAAAACACAAACCATTTTAATTATTTGCCTGTATCCTTATACATTACTCTCTTACACACTCGTCATTGTGACGTATTGCCGCATTGAAACTAAACATTGCCGAGTCTGCATAGCTGAATGGCTATGACATTGGACTCATAGTCAGGAGATCATGTGTTCAAATCCCAGTTGACTTAAATTTTGTTTAAGTATTTTTCCTTGATTTGTTTTTCCTGTATTTCGTGTTCCAGAAGATTCTGGACATTTCTTTAATTTATCAGATAAGAGCTCTGGACTTTTCTCACTGTCTCCAGAAAGACATTCTGGAACTTTTTCTACCTGTATAAAAGCTGAAGATCTCTCAGTCACAGTGCTCTTAGTTCAGAGTTGAGTTAATAAATTGATTTAACTCTACTTCCTGTGTCTTCTTGAGTTCTATCTACGTGATATTCATTGGTGGAGGCGCCGGGCACGATTAATGTCAGCGTGGAAACGAATTTATGAAGAAACAATCGCCTTAAAGGTGTTGACCCAGAATTTGGACTTTATAATCCACCACCAAGAAAGACAAGGAGAATGCCTGAGGAATAGGAAACTAAACTTGTCACTCTGGCAACAGCACAACCACAATACAGGAATCCGTCTTTATTTAAGGGAGACGGACAAGACCCAAACAAATGGCTTAAGGGACATGATAGAGAATCAAAATTCAACAGATAGCACGACATGACTTGTCTTGCAAATGCTTTCTTTTTGCATTTGGAGAAAATGCATTTGGAGAAACACAGCACAACGTAAAAAAGGCAGAAGATGAGCTAAAGTTATAGAGCTCAAAATTCTGGTGAAAGCACGCAATCTTACATCCAAAGCGTGTTGGGATCATGCCATCAAGTCAAGTCAGATATGACAGAAGAAGAGAAGGTGTTTCATCTGATGAAGGGAGTCGCCGAAGATGTCTATCAGGCACTACTGACTAAAGAAATTACCACTACAGAGGACTTTAGCAAAAGAGAATCGGGAGTAGGAAATTTGAAAGACTTCCAAGTGTCGTACCAATGGCTGCAATTGACCAACAACTAAATCTGGCATCACTTGTACGTCAAATAATACGAGAGGAGGTCCACCGCCTCATCCCTCCGGCAGTCGATCCCAAACTTCAAGACCAAAGCATTGAAGCCATTGTTCGAGATGAGTGGAAAATGCTTCGGCTCCTTTGGCTCAGACAACAGCAAACTGGACAAAAGTGAAACCAAGACGCCAACCTTCCTATGCCGATGTTGTCAGACGACCTACGTTCGTATCACAGCAATCACATAGGAAGACAGATATCTGGCGCACCCCTGATAGAAGGCCCGTCTGTTACCATAGTGGTCACCCTGGCCATGTCGTTTGGTACTGCCGAGATCGCAAAACCATTTTTGAGGCATATCGAGCTAATAGGACAGAATACGGTCGTCAACCACCGAATGAAGGACGATATGCCGACGACTACAGCCGACCTGCAGCCCAAAATTGGTTACCTAGCCCATCAAGAGGATGATCGCCGACACCTCGCTGTAGATCTCCGTCGCCATATAGGAAATCCAGTCAATCTCCTAGCCGAAGAAACGAGGAAAACTGGTCGGTGCGACCGTCCTTGAAGGTAAGGCCGCTGCTGACAAAAATCCTCCAGTTGCCGCAAAGATGTCGGGAAATAACATTGAAGCAATCGTCGATAACAAGCCTGTACCTACCCTTGTGGACTCTGGAGCATCATTTTCTGTTATATCTGAGAAGTCTCGTCGCTTACTGAAGAAAGTTATGTTTCCAACAACTAATAATGTTCTTTTAAAAGTCGCCGATGGAAATTACGTAAGACCAATGGGGAAATGCACTCTTCGTCTCGAAATCAATGGCCGACCTCAAACTTTTGTATTGTTTTGTCGCAATGCAGTCACGATCTCATCCTTGGTTGGGACTTTTTGGGTGCTTCTCAAGCTGTTATAGATTGTGGCAGTTCGGAGCTATTGTTTCAAGATATAATTTGAGGATCACAAACTCCAGCCGTTTATTCACGCTGAGAGACAATACAGAACCTGCTCATTCTATAAGAAAGATCACAGTATTAGGCCATAAGAGCCATCAAGATATCGACGTCATAGTAGAGGGAAATAAGATGCTCCCCTTGATAAAGGAAGTTGCCCTTCCGTCTACTATAATTACACTCCGTAATGGTAAAGCTGAACTGTGGGTTACCAATAGACAAGGGGAAGCTCAGATCATCCCTAAAGGTATGTGCATCGGATATGCCGAACCCTTGCGCAAAGGCTGCGTAAATTACCATAGATGAAGAATCGCCTTATTCAGCGACCACTGCAAAGGCAAAGTTAGGTGCCAGTGACTATACCAAGATGATAGCTCCGGATTTGAAGATCGACCAAAAAGAAAGGATGTTTCGTCTACTCCAGAAATTTTCAGAAACTTTCGATCAAGAAAAGAAGGCAACTCAACGTGAAACACCGAATAAACACCGGTGATCACTTACCTATCAGTCAGAGAGCTTACAGAGTGTCCTCTTCTGAACGTTCCATTATCAGTGAGGAGGTCACCAAAATGTAAGAAAGGGATATCATTCAACCATCAGAAAGTCCACGGTCATCTCCAGTCATCTTGGTGAGCAAAAAAAAAAAAAAAAAGAAAGAAAGAAAGAAAAAGAAAAGAAAAATATTGAAGCTGGCATTTTTGTGTTGATTATTGAAGCCTCAACAAAATTACAAAGAAAGACTTGTATCCACTGCCGCGTATTGACGACACATTGGATTGCCTGAAAGGTTCAAAATATTTTTCGTCAATGGATCTCTCATTCCGGTTACTGGCAAATAGAAATTGATGAAGCCGATCATGAGAAAACAGCTTTTATAACACCTGGGGGATTGTACGAGTTCAAAGTGATGCCATTCGGCTTATGTAACGCTCCTGCAACCTTTGAAAGGATGACGGATAAACTTCTGCGACATTTGAAATGCTATTTAGATGACACTGTGGTGTTCTCAGAAACATTCGATGAACATCTTCAGAGGTTGAATACCGTACTTCAATGCATACAGAATGCAGGCCTTATCCTTAATCCTAAAAAGTGTCACTATGGAGCACAAGAGATAAAGATCTAGGGACACTTAGTATCCAGGGATGGCCCAGAAAAAGTAAAGGCCGTGAGTGACTTCCCCGAGCCAAGGAATATCCATGACATAAGATGTTTTCTTGGACTTGGCTCTTATTATCGCCGATTTATAAAGGATTCTTGTCGTAAAGCTGAACCTCTACAGTTGCTACTGAAGGGGGACACAAAATTATGTTGGGGACCTGAACAATTGGAAGCTTACAATAACCCAAAGATCTTACCTCCGAGCCTGTTTTAGGCCTTTATGACGAAAATGCACCGACGGAACTTCACACCGACGCGAGTGGATGTGGAATAGGCGCAGTATTAGTCCAAATCCAAGACGGGATGGAGAAAGTAATAGCTTATGCCTCACGTACTTTGACGAAAGCTGAAAGGAACTATTCCACAACCGAAAGAGAATATTTTGCGACCATATGGGCTATAACTAAGTTTCGGCCATATCTTTTTGAAAAGGCTTTCAAGATCGTCACTGACCATCATTCCCTGTGTTGGTTCACCGGACTAAAGGATCCCTCAGGGAGACTCGCTAGGTGGGTGCTGCGACTCCAAGAATACGACGTATCAGTGGCGTACAAAAGTGGAAGAAAACATAAAGACGCTGAGAGTTTGAAGAGAAACCCATTAAAAGTCGATGCTCCATGGTCTTGCGACTCCATAGGTGCCACATTATTCACTAATCTTTCAGAAGAACAAATGAAAGACCCAGAATTGGCAAAAATAATAAGAGACCAACAAAGTACCAACGCAAGCAGGATGGGAAATTTTGAGTTAGTCGAAGGAGTCCTCTACAAGAAGAATTTTGACCCGTCCGGAAAGAAATTTCTTCCAGTGATTCCGAAGCATTTACGGCTCAGTATTCTAGAATCTCTCCATAACGACCCTACCGCTGGACATCCAGGACTTCCAGCACGTATGATAGAGAAAGAAAGCGATTTCATTGGCCAGGCTTATACAGAAATGTTCAAAGATATGTGATGCTCTGCCGAGAATGTCAAAGGAGAAAATCTATTCCGCAGAAGCCACCAGGTCATCTCGTGCCTATTCCACCAGCTGCCGCTTCTTTACATTGCATCGGAATCGACCTGCTCGGACGATTTCCAAGATCTAAAGACAGCAACAAGTGGATATTAGCATGCACCGATTATTTGACAAGGTATACAGTTACCTAAGCATTACCGACGACGAAAGCTACACAAGTTGCCAAATTTCTAATAGAGGACATAATCTTAAAACATGGAGCTCAACGAGTTATCATTACAGACCGTGGACAAGTTTCTCGGTCCAAGCTGGTGTCCGATATTAATCGACTGTGCAACATCACCAATCGAATGATAACAGTCTGTCATCCACAAACAAATGGTCTTACAGAGCGATTCAACAAGATGCTAGCAAATATGCTTTCTATGTATGTTGATGTCGAACAGAAGAACTGGGACCAGATACTACCGTTTGTCACATTCGCCTTCAACACCAAGCAAGACACGACAGGTTTTACGCCCTTCTACCTACTGCATGGACGAGAAGCTGAAACACCTTTGGATACGATGTTTCCGCTCTGTCCCAAAGAATTTGGAAAAGAAGACGATTTCGTTACTCATCTGATCAATAAGTCAGAAGAATCGAGGCAATTAGCTCGTATACGAACAGACGTACAGGCTCAGCAGAAAGATCGCTGGTATTATGACTCCAAACATCGGATGGTCGCATACGAACCGGGAGATTAAGTGTATGGACTTTTATTCCAATTCGTAAAGTAGGACTTTCGAAGACGCTCCTCAAGAGGTACTTCGGCCCTTATCTGGTTTTGAGGAAGTTATCCGACGTCACCTATGAAGTAGTCGATTTCGACCGTAGTTCTAGAAGGAGGAACGGAAGGAAGTTTTCCACGTCTTACACATGAAGCCATACCATGACCAAGAAGAACAAGACGACCAACATTCTGATGAAAATAAGGATATTCCGGAAAGAGACATTTCTCAAGAGATTACTCCCCGTGAACAGGCGACAACTTATACTAGCCCTCTGACTCGATCAAGAACTAGAGCCACAAAATTAAATGTCATAACATCGAGATGCTGTTCTTCTAAGGAGGGAGCATTGCCGCTTTGAAACGAAGCATTGCCGAGTCTGCATAGCTGAATGATTATGACGCTGCACTCACAGTCAGGAGATCATATGTTTGAATCCCAGTAGACTTAAAATTTGTTTAAGTATTTTACCCTTATTTGTTTTTCCTTTATTTCATGTTCCAGAAGATTCTGGACATTTCTTTAATTTACCAAATAAGTACTCTGGACTTTTCTTACTGTCTCCAGAAAGGTATTCTGGAACTTTCCTGACTTGTATATAAAAGCTGAAGATCTCTCAGTCACAGCGTTCTTAGTTCAGAGTAGAGTTATTAAATTGATTTAACTCTACTTCCTGTGTCTTTTTGAGTTCTATCTGCATGACAGTATTATCGGTGTCATATGATAGTTTCCACAATTTGCATATGATTTTTGAAGATGTGCAAAGTCATTTTGCGGGTGATATATGTATTTTAGAGTTCGATTTTTGTGTGACTCTGAATTATCTTTAATTTCTGGACATGAGTGTATATTAGCACATTATTTACTGTTTACATTCGACTTTCACAATGACCAAAATCAAGCACATGATGATTACTAAAACCGTTAATAAGAAATTACTGATTAATAAGAAAGATACCGTTCGAAATGTACTAAATTATAAACATGTGTGTGCTTATAATTTAATATAAAATACAATTAATAATTTAGAAAATTTTATTTTAACTCATGCAATCATCAAAATAGGAAATTTTCTATATATCCTGCATTTTATTCAGCAAATAATAATAATTTTAAAAAAAATAATGACAAAAATTTGACCAATATGAGGTGAAATAACATAATACAGATAACGTAATACAGATTTGAAATAACATAATTAGTTAGATCAAGAGATGCCAATATATAAGGAATTCTCAAATTAACCATTAAAATATTTGTGGAAGGCCATAGAAGTAAGAATGCAAAATAGTGACAAAAATCTTAGCAGCTAATAATAAAGATGAAAAAGAAACAGGTGAAGAAAATGGCTAATATACATGCAAGTAAAAAAGTACAAACCAGTAATGCCTACATTATGTGGTAAATTTTATTTTAGATGTTTAAACAAGATTAAAATATTGCTATAATTATTAACATGTAATGTGTTGATCTTCATAAAGCTCTTTTGAAAATCTATGCCTTCTGGTGTTTACAATTTAAAAGAACAGTAGATGTATCAATGAATGTGTAATTTTTGAATAATTTAAAGTACACACCTTTCCACATCCTCGACAATGATGCCTTCTTTTTATAACAGTGAATTTCATGCCACAATGCATACAATTCATAGCCTCTGCATCAGGAATCCAATACGGTTTAACCATGCCTATTTGCGGTTGTTGCTTCACACAAGGAACAAATTCTAAGATATAAGAATCATAAAATTATAATATTAAAAAAAATATGTATAACTACATTCTACAAATTATTTTTTTTAAACTACAACTCACCGGAAACATTTGGTTCCACAGCAGAAGCTTCAGGTAGCGAGTCGCTTTGAGCAAGAGGTTCATTGCTAATCAATTGATCTAAATTAGTTGAAGTTTCAGGTGATGCACTTAGGAGAGAAGGAAGATCGAGAGTTGTTGGACGCTGTAGACGAGGTGACATAAAATCATCTTTGTTATTGATACTTGACATTTCTTCAGAATTCTCAAGAATTTCCCCACTAAGTGAATTTTTTTCAAGAATACTGTTCTCTAAACCATGAACAAAACTTTCTTCATCTACCGAAATTGCCTTTTCATTTACTGTCCCGTTCTCTTCAATGGTCAATGAAGCTTGCAAACTGTGTTCAGACAAATCTGAACTGACAAAGTTTCCAGGTTCAGAAATTAAGGTCTCTTTACCAACATCAGCTTCATTTATAACAGATTTCAAAACAATGTCAGGAGTTTCAATGTCATTAAATGATTCATCATCCAGATTAATAACTGATGTTTCTCTACATAAAAGCCCTGAAGTATCAGCATTTTTATGATCAAGTTTAGGTCTAGCACCAGCAAATGCATTACAAGTGTTAAGATTTTGCTCTACATCAAATGGCCTTTCAGTAATACAAGATGATTCAGTTTGATTCTCTTCACTATTAATCATTTCAGATGCAGCAGAAATAATTGAAATTTCAGGGGGTTGAAATTTTTCAGAAACATCTAAGTCATAAATAGCTTCATCATGAGAAGTTTTAATATTCAAAAAATTTCCTTCAAGATCACACTTTTCATTGACAATACAATCAACAGAGTTAGCATTTGCAACTTCTGGAGGACTATTTCCACTAATATCTTCTGTTGAGCTTACACCGGAATCATCATCCTGAGCACTAAAAGCATTTTCAATGTTTAAATTGTTTATATGGGCCTCACCAATATCATGAATATCAATGCTGTCAAAATTTACAACATTCTGACCAACACTTTGACTTTTTTTAACATTATGGTCTTCTATATCACTTGGTTGCTCTAAATTACTACATTTATCCACTGATTGAATATTCTGTTCAGTTGAAGTTGCAGATATTGAACTGATATCCTGTCTGTCCTCTTTCGAAGAATTCTCTACCGCCGATACTTCGATAAACGAAAATACAACATAATTTGGACAAGAAAAATCATCATATTTAGACTCTACAGATGAGCAATTTTCATCATTATTCAGTTTATTATTTGCATATTCTTGCTGTTTGGTGTCTTTTACAGAAAAAATTGAATTATCCTGATTACTATCAGGTTGTTTTGACTGATATGGATAACAGTGTTTTTCTGAATTTTCTACATATTCGGTATCTGTTTCTGTCCCTGGATATGATTTAGATTCATCACAGTTATTTGTCCTGATAGAGCCCTCTTTGCAAATAGAATCCTGTGAAGTCACACTTTCACTTGAGACAACAAGTGCATCTTTATTTTGAGATTCACCAGATATTACCTCAGAATATTTTTCTTGCACAGATACACACAAAATTTCATCGGGACTGCAATCATTCAAAACATAGTGTTGTGAAAAACCATTAGACTGACAATTAGGATCTTTATCAATCAAACATGAATTAGATTCATGAGGCTTATAAAATATATCATAACTTAAATGCTTTGAATTTGCATCATCATCATCATCATGCAAAACATCTGCTTTTGTAAAGCTTCCAGGTACAGTATTAGCATTCAAATTTTTTTTCTCTGAATTTATATTGGAATAAATGTTGGATGTTAAATGCTCCTCAGGAAATTTTAAAACTTCATTTCGTAATGGCAACTCTGAGTCAGGCTTGTGGTCTGAAGAAGAAACAGTTCTATTGATCTGGGATGAATTAGAATTAAGCTTACTTTCACACCATGAGCTATCAGTATTTCTTCCTTCTAAAACAGAACCATTTGTAGCAGCACATTGTTCAATAACTGATTCATCAGGCTGTTTATCAGCATGCACTTTAAGAGCTAGAAAAAATATATAGATATTTTTAAATTTCTTTTTTTAAATCCACATTATCATATCAATAGCACTATATATAATACTCTTAGCAAAAAAAGTAAATTTTTGGCACACATCTTGTACTGATGCCAACGCCATCTTATGAGTGTTGTAGCTATCAGCAGAGAGAATTTTTAATAAAGCAATGTTGAGTGTGAGCGTGTGCAGTGGAGTCACTCCGAGTCAGAGCGGGAAAAAAGTGTGTGAACTGTGTGCATTAGAATGATGGTTCTTTCCTACTGTAAAAAGTGTGAGTGTAGTGTAAACCGGAGGTATCAATTCTGAAGAATTAGGTTTTAGAGAGATTGAAAGTGCCAATCAAGAGTTCAGCCAGTGTCCAATTCAAGGTGAGAGCATTTCCCTTGGTTCGTAGTTTCATTTTCAAACAATGTAAAATGTCATTGCTTAAAAATCTTTAGAAAGACGAACTTGTGCTTGTCATTAAAGAGTTAGGATAAGAGGTACCAGTGAATCCAAAAATTTTAATAAACAATAATTAAGAATAGTGACATTTTCAAAACTGATAAAGATATTTTAGAAGAAAAGAAATCTAAAAAAGGTAATGAAAAATTAAAACCTACAACAAGTAAAACTTAAAATTAGAATTTGAAAAGGTTAGACTAAAGCAGCCTAATAAAGAGCTTGAGCTAACAAATGCTCAGAATAAAATGGTCCTAGAACAAGTAAAAAACATAAATATTGAGTCTTTCAGCATAGAAAATTAAATTAAAAGTGTAAAAACTTTAATGATACATGCCCTTTCTAAAACAGAAGCATTCAACAATTTGTTCTTTCAATCAATAATAATGGCTTTAAAACTAAAGATGTCATAGAAGAATTTAAAGCCGAAATTTCATTAAATATTTTGGAAGGAAGAGTAGGAAATTTAATGGTTTACGTTTAGGAGGAGGAATTGGAAAATTATGAAAAGATTAAAGAATTAGCGTTAAAGAATTTCATCCAACTCCTCAAGAGTTTCTATATTTTACAAGTTTCTAATTTCAAAAAGCTCAAAAACTATGTTCAATTTGCGACAGAAAACTATGTTCAATTTGCATCTAGAGTTGCCTCTATGTTCGAATACTCCTGTCAATTAACAAACATAAATGAATTTAATGATTTGTGCCAATTAATAGTAACAGTTCAAATATTTAATTCTCGTGATCAGGAATTAATGAGTTATATGAGCATTAAACAAAGGGAAGATTAGTACAAATCACAAAATTTAGGTCATGAGTTGGATTTGTTTGCACTATCAAAAGGTTCGAAAAAAATAAGATAAATTCAGGTTTGAAACAAAATTAATTCATTATAAACAGATTCAAACGAAAAAGTAATAAAAATGTTACAAGTGTTTTTTTTTATCCCATGTTAATGAAATAAAGTGAGCATCCTGTTTTGAGAATCACATGATACCCTTTTGTACAAAATTTAAACAACTTTCTGTTGAAGAGAGATTTGAGATAATTAAAAAACAACGCCTTTGCTTTCTTTGTTTAAAAGAAAATTGCTCAGCTATAAGATGTAAGGCAAAGACTTGTAAAGTATTCAACTGGAAGTATCATACTCTTCTTCATTTCTCGAGATATAAAATAAATCATCAAAATGAAAGTGATTCTATTACTGCACATCAAATAGAGGCAGCCAATAAATCAAGGTCACTGCTTAATGAGAATGCTTAAGTATTTCACCCCTCTTACCCCCCTGTCTCATCAACTTTAGAAACACCAGGTAGTTTGGGATATGCTCATATATCTATATTCGCAATAAACAAAAACAAAAAAATAAAACAGTCTTTTTTGAGCACTGTTAAATGTTTCATTCAAGATATATTTAATTTTTTGGCAGGAGATCAGACGTTTATTAGATGTTGTGTCAATGACTCATCTTATGAGCAGGCAAGGTGCAGACAAATTGCGATTGAAAAAAGAAATTTAGTAACGTGTTTAAATTATTCTTCCATGTGTGTTAAAAATTGTGTTAAGTGTCATTATTTCAAATTCAGATATTAGTTTCAAAAGAGAAATAAATTTGTTAGCAGTAGAGAAAATTACAGACTTAACTTCAGTTAAATTTTTAAATGTGGAAGGACAAATTCCTGAAAACATTAATTTAACAGATGATACTTTTTATGTTCCAGGTCCCACTGATAGTATATTGGGAGCGGAAATTTCCTATGAATTATTACGTAGTGAGCAAATTTATTCTCAAAATTCTAACATTTTCCAAAATACAGTGTTTGGGTTCGTGGCTTCAGGGAGTTGTATTTGCGTAAATAGTGATTTAAAAGCACATTGTGAATTTATTAAAGCAGGGGATTTAAATGATACCTTAAGAAAATTTTGGGAATTAGATGAGGTTGATTTAGAGTGAACCAAAAATATAGAAGTTGTTTTGTGTGAGGGATATTTCGTGAAAACGCATTCAAGGAATGTTGAGGGCCGTTACATAGTTAAAATGTTCCTTATGTTTTAAAGATTATACAAAAAGTCAGGGAAAATCAAGGGATATAGATTTCAAACAATTGGATACACTGTTGATTAGGTTAGAGAAAGATCCCCAACACCTAAAGTTATATAGAGATTTCATACACAAATATAAACTTTTAGGACACATGAAAGAGATAATCCCAGAGGAGGACAATTCAGAGAAGTTATATGCAATACCATGGTGTCTATCGGCCACAAAAAAATACTAATAAGTTGAGGTTGGTCTTTAATGCTTCGAATCTAACAAGTAATGGATTGCCGCTCAATTCGTTGCAATATAGCGGAGGACTAGTGCAAGATGACTTATTTGCAATCATGATAAAATTCAGATAATATCCTCAGCCTTTATGGCCGATGTGAAAATGATGTATCGTATGATACTCCATACATGAGAGCCAACAACCATTACTCAGGATTTTGTGGAAAGAAAATACTGACGATCGAGTAAAAACTTATGAACTTAAAACAGTGATATATGGGACAGTGAGTGCTCCCTTTTTAGCAACAAGTGTGCAATTGCAACTGTCTAATGAGGAAGAGAAAAGTTTTCCCTAAGCTGCACCAATTCTTTAACAGAACCTTTACATGGATGACGTTCTTTGAGGTGCATCATCTTTAGAAGAAGCTTAGGAACTGAAGAGTCAATTTTCTGGTACATTGACGAAAGGAGGGATACAGATTCACAAATTGGCTAGCAGTCACTTAGAATTGGCTTCAAATCCGAAGGTGTATATGATTTTGAAAATTTCATTGAGACAAAGGAGTGTCCTGAAGGTCACTAGAGGACTGCTTTATTTTCAGAGTTGCAGTTGCTTTAAAGAATTCTTACAACAAGAGATGTGTGCTTTCCCCTATTAATAGACTTTTCGACCCACTGGGACTACTTGGTCCAATAGTCGCAAAAACTAAGATCTTCATACAAAGCCTTTGGAGTCTTAAAATTAACTGAATGGATGAGTTGCCACAGGACAGAGCCAAAGAATGACACCAGTTCGTTGAGGATTTCAAGAGTATAAATAATATTCTTATTGAAAGGTGTAATGTACATCCTGATGCGACAAGGACTAATTACAAAGTTTTGCCGTCGCTTCAGAAAAGTGTCACGGGGCAGTAATATACTGTCATTCCCATTCGTCAAACGGCATACCGACAGTGAAATTATGAAGAGTAAAAGCAGAGACTCATCCGTGAAAAGTGGCACAATACAGCGACTTGAGCTGTGTGCCGCGGTCCTCTAGTCAAAGTTAATGAAACGAATTGCGATTGCTTTACAAGTGGATTCATCTCCAATGTAACTGTGGAGTGATTCAACAATCGTTTTAGCATGGATCCAAAAGGACCCTAACATGCTAAAGACTTTTGTGGGAAATCGAGTTTCCACCATTCAAAAGCTGACATCTACAGAACAGTGGTACTATGTTCCCTAATCTCAGAACCTGACTGACCTAATTTTCAGGTCTCGACCCATCAAGCCTGCACCACTGTTCATTATGGTGGACTGGACTCCATTCTTGTCCACTGGAGACATGTCTTTCAACAAGCCACCACCAGTGAGTTCAATTGAAGATTTCCAATCAGAATTTAAGACCAACCAGAGAGTGATACATGTACAAGAACATTCAAAATTTAGTGACTCTAATAATTTTTTTATTTTAATGCTGAGAGGAAAAATTTCGTACATAGTATAATTGGTTTAAGTAATAATTATTTTCGTTTAATTAGGATATTAAGTTATATTTACAGGTTCTTGAACAATTGTAGAGCTAATTTTCAGCAGAATTTTGGAATCTTAAAAGCTATTAAATTGAAGGAATCTGAAATGAAGCTCCTTAAAATTGTTCCTGAGGAAGACTTTCACAAGGAAATCAAGTCTCTGAAGGTATCCAGTCAGGTAAAAAAATTCCCTTTTTGGATGAAAATGGCATTTTGAGAAATGGTGGATGACTTACCCACAAGTGGTTTAGATTTTGATAGTGAATTTTCGATTCTTTTATCTAAATATCTAGATTTTCTTATTTAATTGTAGAACATTTTCATCGAAAAAATTTGCATGCTTCACCACAATTATTGTTATATCTCATAAATCAAAAATATTGGATTGTAAATGGCCATGATTTGTATAAAAACGTTCATTCATGTAGTGTATGTTTTAAGGGTAAACATGTTACGTTAGACATAGGAGATTAGCTGGAGATAATGGGAGATTTGCTGAGATCCTAACTATCCATTCAATAAGAGTGAAGTTAATTTTTGTGGACCATTCTTCATAAAAAATCATAATCAGAGGAAAGATATTTTACTTAAGTCTATGTATGTATTTTTATATGCCTTGAAACCAAAGCAACTCATCTAGAGATTGTGAGTGACTTAACGAGTGAAGCTTTTATTGCTACACTAAAAAGATTTTTTGCAAGGAAGGGCAAATCATCCAAAATTTATTCGGATAATACACAAACTTTTATTGGAGTGAATAGGGAAATTAAGAGATTACTTGAGATAGTAATTAATCAAGATAAAATTTTTGCTGAGTATTTCATCTCAGAGGAAGTTGAATGGAAATTCACTCCACCCCATTCACCCAATTTTGGAGGCTTTTGGGAGACCGGAGTGAAGTCCTTTAAGTACCATCTGAAGCGTGTAGTAGGTAAAGAAAGGTTAACTTATGAAGAAGTTTTGGCAATTACAAATCAAATAGAAGGAATCCTAAAGTCCTGATCATTATCATCGTTGTTCTCAGATATAGATTACTTAAAATGACTTGACAACGGCACATTTTTTAATAGGCAGGCCAATCAATGCAATAATTGAAACAGATATTATGAGTATGGATACTAATAGGTTAAAACTGTGGCAAAGAGTAAAAAAAATTGTCCAACTTATTTGGAAACGTTGACATATTAACTATTTAAGCCATTTACAAAATCGAACGAAATGGCAAATGACTAAAACCAATGTCAAGATAGGTGATTTGGTACTGTTGAAAGAGAAAAACATATTAACCCTCCAAACGGCGGAGACGTTTTTTTCTGGATGGCACATCCCTTCCGAAACGGGCGTAACCATGTTTTTTCGTTCTGTTCAGTTGTTTCCGAGACGGGCGCAAACGGTTTTTTCCTATTTTCAATTGAAGCGTCGAAAAGGGCGAAGCCGTGTTTTTTCTTCTGTGCCGTCCCCCTCCATTAATGACCTTCTTGTCAGTGATAGATTACTTTACAATAACCTCCTAAAGAGAACCGCCTAGAAGCACTTAGCGCTCATAAAAGAATTCCTTATCGTTAAATGATTTAAGTAGGAAGTATATTTCATGTGGTTTTCAGAAACTTATGAGAAAAAAATCTTCTCACTAAATTTTACTTACCAAAATAATAACTTAAGAACTCATTCCTAAATAAAGTAAAATATTTCTAAATAGATTTTCACGTAAAATGTTGCTATTAAACAATTTTAAAATACGTCTAACGCCTTCAAAAGAATGACAAAAATAAAAATAATTTATTTTATATATTTATTCAACTACTTTGCCTCAAAATTCATGACATGAATACTTTGACATATTTTCAGTTAAGAAATCAAGACTGTTTGTTAAAATTTGATTTTTGACGTAAAAATGTTTCAATTTTCTTTTTCATTTTTTTAAAAATACAGCATAAAGAATTGCAAGGAATTTCATGTTTTAATTTAATTATTTGTGTTTAGATTAATTTAATTTATTTTTTGTATTTTATTTAATTTAATTCGCAGTAATGTAAATTTATATTATAGCTTCCGAATCAAAAATTGTAATATATACCGTTTCGGAAAATGTAATATTACTGAATTTAACAATAATAGTCATATTGTTAAATTCGTTTTTTGTAAATCGCAAGAAGCGAAAATCACCAAAAAAATTAATTAGAAAACAGCTAGAAAACAAAATAAAAAAAATTAACATAAAAAGCTGGTCCTGGATTTATAAAATTTGGTACATAATTACTTCCTGACCAATAGATAATCAATAATTAGAATCTTTTTTAAAATTTCTTATTTATTAAATCTTAATTTAAATTTAATCAAGCAGAAAAGCTTATTCGCAATTGTTGTGTCACATTAAAATTCAAAAGATTAACTTTCCAAAGACAAAATTTTCGTTTTCGGAACAATTTTTATTCAGGTTTTATAAACAATTCAGAATTTTAGAAATAATTTGTAACAATTCTTTTTTATCGAAATAAAATTGAAATCAATTTTGCTATTTTACCATAACGTTCTGTCGTTACTTTCTTAATGTTGAGAAAGAATATCTGCTTTTTTAAAACAGTAACTTAAATTACAATGTTTAAGAACTTTACAATGGCTTATTTAAATAGCATGATGTACGAATCTTTCACATGATATGCTATAATTGTTGAAATCAAGACCAACGACATCATCAAGACTTCAATGATGAATGAATGAATGAGTACTTTAATGAGCACTGGAAAATAGTTATGTTACTATTTGAAAAATGTGACAAATGAGATACTTTATATACATTGAAACTAATCCTATTTTGGAATAATATTTCTCTAAAACTATTTAAAAAATGTATCTACAATTTCAAATGATATCATACTAAAAGTTTCAAAATATTTGTAAAGATTAAATTTGAAATGATAAAAAATCTTACATTTTAGTGACTCATTCTGGAGTATCATGAAGAAATAGGAATCGTCAGCGCAATGAATATAATCAAATAAACATTAGCTTGAAAATAGAAATAAAATGCTTAATGCAAATTAAATTTTCACAACTTTATTAAATTTAATTTCGGATTTATACCTGATTCTGTTAGTGATTAATGTACCGTATTCTATACATTAATTACTTTACTATTTCTGCATTCAACACGTCATTAATAAATCACTCAAATAAGCTGTAGATTTTTGAACAATATATAAATTAAACAAATAGTATTTAAATATGAATAACTTATTCTCAAAAGTACTTCTGTTTTTTCAAGATCAGATTCTTTGAATTAGAAAAACTTTAAAAAATTTGTATGAAGAATCAATCCAAAAAGTTTAGTTGGAAATTAGTAAAATTAATTTTGAAGGTTGCTTAGTTTCTACAAACATGTTCTTGTTATCATTCCCAATAGTCTTAATTTCGATATATATTCTGTTTCGCCTTGATTTCATTTAGGAATATGGCAAGTACGAAATTATTAAATTTGGAACATTCGATTCATACACTTAAACATTCTGCCATTCAGAACCTTAAAAAAATTTAATCAATTAACTCTGATGTTTTCAAAAGATAGATTCTAAGACAGATTGTGTTGAAGCACTGAAAAATGTTTTCTTGCCAAAAGTGATATTTGATTTAAAAACAAAATTGTATTAAAACTGACAAATAACTTTTTATCCAAAACAGGCAAAAATATATTACGATAGAATTTTTTTAATAAACTATATTTTAAAAAAATCATAATTATGTTTACAAAGGTTTTTTGATTTCATACAAATATTTAGATAACTAAGGCTATAAGACCTTTACATATAAAATAACGAAAACTTCTGTGAGTGAATTGCAATTAATATCGTTTCACATCTCACTAAAAACTGATTTCATCAGTTGGAAATTTTCAAAAAAAAAAAAAAAAAAATCAGTGAAAAATTTCGTTTTTTTTTTTTTTTTTTTTTTTCATTTTTTTTTTTAATTTGTCTTATAATTTTTAGTTAGAAACAGAAATATCCTATTATTATTAAATGCAAGAATGCCTTAAGTGATATTTTCAAACATTTATATTAATTCCAAAAACTTTAAAATGCAGCTTTGAAAAGTTTGTCAAAGAATTATCAAAGCGTATTCTCCTCTATGAAAGAGCAAAGACATTAATTGGTGTGATGTTATAACTAAGATGTAAATTTTGCACCTCTCAGTGTAAAAGATATCTTATTTTACGCCTCTAAAAATAAAGTGTAGGAAACACAAATTTTGAAAATTATATGCGTTCGGAAAAAGAATATTTATTTGCATTAAATATTACTTATATTATATGCAGGAAAAGTGTAAATGTGTAGCATGATTTTAGCACATTTATATTTCTAAATGCTTTTCTTCTTTTATATATATATTAATAAAAAGACATATAATATCTTAGTGACTTTTGTAAAAATGTTGGAATAAATACAGATATGAGATAGTCAATATGATTATTTAAAAAATTTAGTTTACAAATTTAAGACCTCTAGGCAAAATATTTTTTCCCTTTCAAAGATGTGAATTCATACCGCCATTTAATTTTAAACTACATATTGCTAATACGAAAAAAAAGTTGGTGAGTGAAGAAGGGAGGGGAGAGAAGTGGTCATCAGTAAGATAAGATAGCCAGATACATTACAAACCAGTCTCCCCACTGGGTTAATGGGAACCCTGTGGCTGAGAAGGAAGGGAAGAGAAAAATGCTCGTTTCTTTTTCAGACACTGCCTCATGTAAAGCTGATATTTTTTTGAAGTAACCTATTGACGGATAAAGATAAATTTTTGAGAAACCATACTCAGAAGGATTGGGTGCTCGGAGGGTTAAGTACCAAATGGCCCATTGGTCGTATTTTGAATATTTACCATGATAAGGATGGTAATGCAAGATGTGAAAACACAGAAGAACACCAGAATGGTGTTTTCCAAAGAGCTATTTCAAAATTGTGTAAATTACCTATGGATAACAAAATTTTATCAGTGTAATATTATACAGTTACTTAGAGCAATTTGTATTAATTTGTAATTATTTTCTGGTGTGATATATTTTGTATTGGTGCTCAGTATAATTATTTTAAAATGTAAAATTTCAAGGCGGACAGTATGTTTTGCCAACGCCATCTTGTGAGTGTTGTAGATATTGGCAGAGAGAGTTTTTAATAAAGCAGCGAGTATTGAGTGTGAGCATGTGCAATGAAAAAACACATCAAGATATTTCTGAAAGTTAAGAGAAAAAAAAATACAAACATAATTTACTGATGCAAACCAATTAATGGTATTTAACTGGCAAAATACTTACAATGCAACTCATTCGAAAATCTCTGCTGCTCTACATGAACTGACTTTATAATAGGATTCAGAATTAAAACCGTTGTAGCAGCTACATTTCTATTTTATAATCTTTGTTTTTTTTTTTATAAGTTGTCCTTTTAAAAAGTGGCAACAGTAGTAACATTTGGATGGAATAAAAATATGGCGACTTGATTTAGTTTCGCTTACTTAAATTTCAAATATAATCTGAAATTATCATTCCGGAAAAATAATCCATATTAATAACCTATCTCAATGAGTTCCACATAACAGCGCTACAATTGGTGACCCGATGACGAAAATTCCGGAACTGTGAATAATACTTTTTTTCTACCTACGCAGTTATGGCTACCGGCGGCGCTTCTGTTTCAAATACGGCAAATGATGGTTACGAAGTAAACAAGGTAAGCGTAAAAATTCCTCCATTTTGGGAAGAGAAACCAGAAATTTGGTTTTTTCAAGTAGAGGCACAGTTCTCAATTGCAAATATCACCCAAGATCAAACTAAATTTAACTATCTTGTTGCACAATTAGAACCGAAAGTAGTTGAAAATATATGGGATATAATTCAGAGTGATCGGAATGATAAGTATGAAGCTGCAAAAGAAAGATTGCTCAATACATTTAAAGAAAGTGAAGAAAAAAGTATTACAAAACTGCTAACAGGAATTTCTCTTGGCGATATGAAACCTAGCCAACTGTTGAGAAAAATGAAGTCACTTGGCGGAACAAACATATCGGATAAAGTTTTGCGTACTTTGTGGTTTGGCAAACTGCCAGAATCAATAAAAAATATTTTGGTTGTAAGTAATGAAGATTTGGAGAACTTATCAATTATGGCAGACAAAATATTTGAAATGAGCTCATCGACAGAAATTCATTCCGCTGGTACTGAGAGTTCTATGATGAATACGATGTTGGAAAAAATATAAATATCTAACTTAGAAAAACAAATTTCAGAACTAAAAGTTCACAGACAAGGTAGAAATAAATTTCGACAATCTGGCTTTCGTCGAGATAGGAGTCGTAGCCAATCAAGAAAGAGATACAATCCCAATGGACCGTTGTGCTATTTTCATTTTAAATATGGGGATAAATGTTTACCAAATCAATGCAAGAATCCATGCAGCTGGAAAGAGTCGGAAAACTCGACACAGCAGTAGTTTCAACGGCAGATACTGCTGCGAAAAAATTTGAAGATTGCCGTAATTACCGTTTATTTGTTACCGACAAAACAACCAGTTTACGCTTTCTTGTAGATAGTGGTGCTGATCTTTCCATAATCCCAGCCACATCAAACCATAAAATTTGTAATTCTTTCAAATTATATGCTGCAAATGGAACAATAATACCCACGTTTGGTTTTAAAATTTTAACTTTGGATTTAGGCCTTCGTCGAGCATTCCAGTTTCCTTTTATAATCGCTAAAGTGGATCGTGCGATCTTAGGCGCAGATTTTTTGACAAAATTCAAATTAATTATTGATATGCACAACAAAAAACTAATAGATGGTGTTACAAATTTATCTATTCGAAGCCATATTACATGCATAACAAGTGCCGATTGCATAAGCACAACTAATAAAAATTTTCAATATGCAAAATTGCTGTCACAATATCCAAATTTAACCAAACCAAACCTGTTAATTTCTAACATGAAACATAACGTCAAACATCATATAGCTACAATAGGTCCACCTGTATTTTCAAAGGCTCGCCAATTAGATATAGAGAAATTAAAATTAGCTAAACAAGAATTCAAATTTATGTTAGATAATGACATAATTAGACCTTCAAACTCTCCATGGGCCAGTCCACTTCATTTAGTTAAAAAAAAGGATGGAAGTTTACGACCATGTGGGGACTACAGGCGCTTAAACGCACAAACGATCCCTGATCGTTATCCTATTCCAAGAATCGAGGACTTCCATCATATCCTAAAAAACAAACAGATTTTCTCAAAAATTGATTTATTTAAGGCATATTTTTAAATCCCAATAGCCGAAGAAGACAAAGAAAAAACAGCTATCATAACCCCATTCGGCTTATATGAATTTAACAATGAGCTTCGGTTTAAGAAACGTCCCATCTACATTTCAACGTTTTGTCAACGAAGTATTTTTTGAATTGGACTTAGTTTTTGCCTACTTGGATGATATTTTAATAGCTTCTTCAACAGAAGATGAACATTCAGAACACCTAAATATAATTTTCTCGCGTTTAAATAAATATGGCTTACGTATAAATCTTGGAAAGTCGATTTTTGGAGTGAAACAGTTAGAATTTTTAGGATACCTGATTACTCCTAAAGGCTCTCAACCCCTTCCTGAAAGAGTTAATGCCATCTTAAATTATAAATTACCCGAAACTGTTCATGAATTACGTACCTTCCTGGGTCTCATTAATTTTTATAAGCGATACATCAAAGATGCTGCCAAAATCCAAGCAATTCTTCATGAATATTTAAAAGGTTCCAAGAAAAAGGACAAACGTAAGATACTGTGGACCGATGAAGCAAAAGAAAAATTTGTGCAATGCAAAAAAGATCTAGCAAATGCAACACTATTAAATTTTCCAAATCCGGACTCAACATTAGCTCTTTTCAGTGATGCTTCAGATTTCGCTGTTGGATCGGTACTGCAACAATTAGAAGAAGGCAGTTGGAAACCCTTAGCCTTCTTTTCGAAGAAGTTGTCTGATGCTCAGAAAGGTTATAGTACTTACGACAGAGAACTGTTAGGAATATACCTTTCAATCACACAATTTAAACATATTCTTGAAGGAAGACAATTTATAATTTATACTGATCAAAAACCTTTGACGTTTGCTTTCCAACAAAAAAATGAAAAAGCTTCTTCTAGACAGTTACGTCGTTTGCAATACATATCTGAATTTTCAACTGATATTCGCCACGTAAGTGGAAAAGAAAATATAGTCGCAGATTCCTTATCCAGAATAGAAGTTATATCAGAAATAAATTATGATAAAATTGCAGAATCACAAATTGATAATCAAGACCTTAACGACCTACGCTCGAATCCGTGTTTGATTTTTAAACAATATCCGCTGGATTCAGGAAAATTACTTTGGTGCGATATTTCAACAACAAAAATTCGTCCATATATACTTCAAAAGTTTCGAATGCAAGTTTTTCACAAAATTCATGACCTGGCACACCCTGGTGTGAAATCTACAGTGAAGCAAGTATCGTCCAGATTTATATGGTTTAATATTCGAAAAGATGTCACCCAATGGGCAAAGGCCTGTATCCACTGCCAAAAGAATAAAATTAACAGGCATACGCATTCGCAAATTTCCAATTACAAGGAAGTAGATGACAGATTCTCTGTTATTCATATTGACATCATAGATCCTTTACCTACTTCTGAAGGTAAAACGTACTGCCTTACTTGCATCGACCGATTCACATGTTGGATAGAAGTTATACCTTTGGCAAATGCAGGGGTGTTTGTGGGACCCCAAAAAATCCCCTGAAACTTTTACGGACTTACTACCGACATTTTGGAGTTTCGAGAGGGGGGGGGGAATGAAAAATTACAATTATGAAGTATTGAATGACCTAATTATAAAAGTTCAATGAATTACTTTTTTTGCAAAATTAATAACCATAAATTTTCAAACATATAAACTACTACATTTTATGTAAATATTTTAAATTACCTGAATTAATTCTTTAAAAAATTATCTAATTTCTGCTGCTTTTTTTATTTTTTGATGTTTGTGGGCTTGTCTTTCTTTTGTGGTGAACTTCATAATTGCAGGAAGGTTGACTTTTATTTTCCTCATTTACAGTTGAAGAAATTTCCTCGAGAACTGCACATTCAGAGGTAGAAGCAGTTTGCTTTTCTGCTAATGTAGAAGGTTTTTCACAGACTTTTATAGGTGACTCATCTGAAATACATGTTTTTAATTCCTCTTGATATGATTTCCAACTTCTGTTCATATTCAATAAGAGATCTTTGTGAATTGGATCAGTCATTGGATTTTTTGAGCCATATTTTTCAAATGAGGTTTCTTTAGAAGCCATTAAATCATACTTAATAGTCTGCACTGCATCTAGGGAATCAATCTTAAGAGAGGTTCTATAGTCAATGACAAGTGTATCCATTAAGTTGAATGCACTTTCCACTAATGGGCCATGGAAGCAGCTAAGGCAGGCTTTGACCAATTTAGCCAATGTAGGATACTAATAATCATTTGTGAAATCCTCTTTTAAATTAAAAACTTTAGACCAATATTAATCAATTGTACACTTGACTTGATTTCCACTTTCATCAGATGTGTAGAGCATTTCTTTGGTGATATCAATATCACTCTGGTATAACCTTATTTCAGCTTCTACTTTATGACTTTTCATTATCACTAAAAATATGGGACATAAAAGATAATTTTTCAAAAGCTAATATTGTACAGGTTTTACCTCTTAGCTCTGGATCTAATGCTGTAAAACTAATTAGATATGAATTTTTAAGGGGTAATTTCTGTTTTATATGCTGTGCTGTATTAGTGTAAGCTTTCATTAGAGAAATTTGGAATTCTTTTGCTATTGGATGATTTTTTGATAATTTTTTCAGGAGAGTGGAAGCTTCTGCACCAGTAAATATTACTTTGCTAGGTAGATGGAATTCTGGATTTGTGACATCAACCTTTAATAAATCATTATAAGATGTGTGCTCTATATTTTCTGGCTTCATAAAAAAGAGAAAAATTTTGCCACCAATTTATAAATACTGGAATGCATTTAATGAAGCATTGGTTTTTTTGTTTCAAATAATTTAATATATGTGTTGAACTCTGGTAATACTGCTGAATATAATGCCATATGCAATAAAGTTTTGTTTTGCATAACAAATAACCCATTTAGTATTCTTTTTTTCCGAGCTAAAGCATCCTTTGTGAGTTGTTGGGAATGCAAGCAAGAATACACCCCTTCAACAATTTTTTTCTGAGCTGCAGAAATATTTCTTTTATTGTATACAGTTTCAACATAAGAAAAATAATCCCCTTTATCAGTTTTATCCAAGCAGTGAAAATAAAATGCAATAAGAGCATCCCACAGATCTTTGATTCTTTCTAAAACACACAAAATGTACACCCACCTATGGTCTGGTCTCTTCAAGGGCTTAAGTTTTTTAATGGCAAGGGATTCACAGATTTTGAAAAAAATTTTTTTTACTGCAGCTTTTCATATCAAAATAGATGTCATCAAACAAATCTTCTATCTATCAAAACATGAAGCAAATTTTTTTACACAGTTATTAGCTGTGTGACATGTGTCATCATCAATATCTACAACTGCTTTAAAAACAGCTTCTAAATTGCAAGATTCCATCTTTAGAGATGCACAATGATGAACTACAGCTTCATTGATTGTTGTCATGAAAACTGCACCAATATTGCCAGTGTACTTTCTTGAGCATTGCTAGTACTTTCATCCAAATGTAGAGAAAATGGAGTCTCCATTAAAGTTTTAATATTTTCCTTAATAGTTTTTGCGAGCCCATATTTCATCTTATAACATGCAGTAGTCCTGGACATTTCCAACGAGTTTAGTGCCGTCTGATCGCGGCTCAACTGTTTGCAGAGTTCAATTAAATTGGAAGCTACATTGAAAGAAAGAGAATTCTCGGCGATAAACAAAGTTATTAATACCTTTTGGCGTGCTTTTCTTGTCACTATATCCAATGGCCGAGCATCAGTCTCCAGTAAGTCATCAGTGTTTTTTGAATTAGCATAATTACTTAAAGTCATTGAATGTCTAATGCACTTTGAATATTTTATGTGCGTCACAGTTTTAGAATGATTTGTGAAAGCCTTGAATCCTTCCCCACCATACTTCAGCAGTGAGTTACAAAAAACACAATATGCTTTTCCAGCAACATTTATTTTCTTGCACCATGTGCCGATGGTATCCCCATGACCATCTCTCCGTTCAATCCAATTCCACCTAAATGCATTCCGGACACCTTCTTCTAATTGTATAACATCACTATTTATATTGAGAAATTTCATAGTGAAATTATCTTGCGTACATAAATAAAAAAAAATATTTCAATAAACAAAACGAAAAATTTACACGTGCATCAATAAATGAAACGAAAATTTTACACAGCGGAGAAAAAAAAGTTGCGACGCGATCAATGACAAATAGCTAATACGGCGAAAATTCCCCTTCTCTACTTATTGGCGCACGCAAGGAGAGATAAGACCTTTGAACCCAGAGTCACGTGATCGCACATCTGGTCGAACGAAGTCTCCCTTTTTTTTCTGCCGCGCCTACTTGCTGAAAAGAATCCAGAAGAGAATGTCCGAGAACCAGGGGAATGAGTCATAACTCACAATAAGGAAAGAACAAAAAAGAGTTTTCCCCCCTTTTCTCGCATTATCACTGCCTTTGGAGAAAGAAAGGAAAATTTTCACCACACACACTGACCTTGCGTTTTCTGCTTTCAAAGCAAATAAAATTACCCAGATCTAAATAAATAATTCATTATTATTCCTACTTCCTTTTGAACGACGATCCCCGTAATTTCCGGGTATCGAAGTTCAAAATCCCCGGAATTCCGGGGTTTCCCCGGAGCACAAACACCCCTGCAAATGTAACTGCAGAAACAGTTGCCCGAGAATTTTATAATAATCGGATTTCACGTTTCGGGCCTTATCGTGTTATCACCGATCAAGGAAGTCAATTTAGGTCTGAACTTTTTACAAATATCGGCATCATATGTGGTTTTCATATAAGTACAACTACAGCTTACCATCCACAATGCAATGGGAAAATTGAAAGGATCCATCGGACCTTAAAAGCCGCAATAAGAGCGCATAATTCCATTAAATGGACCCAAACTTTACCTACAGTATTGTTGGGACTAAGAGCTGCTCTGCGAGGAGACACAAATTACACCATTGCCCAAATAGTTTATGGACAGCCTATCAGGTTGCCTGGAGAGTTTTTCGAAAAACCTAAAATTTACTGGGACATCGATACGTTTGCAAAAGAATTACAGAAACAGATGGAACAGCTAAAACCACTAGAATCTCACCGAAAATCTTCTAAACCTGTTTTCATTCACAAAGACTTGGGCCATAGTACACATGTCTTCATACGCGTTGACAGAATTCGGAAGCCTTTGGAACCACCGTATGATGGACCTTTTCTAATAGTGAAAAGACATGATAAATATTTCACCGTTAAAATCAAGGGCAAGGATACAAATGTATAAATTGATAGATTGAAACCGGCATATCTGTTAACGGACATTCCCCTTCTGGAATCAGGTCATGCCCAAGCATTGCCCAAAGAAACATTGATGACAGCAGATCCAGAAACTGAAAAACAACCATTAGATCTGTTAAACAAAAATGTTCATACGAAAAAATGTACTCGCTCTGGTAGACATGTAAGATATCCTGCTCGTTAGAGAGATTAAGTACATTCTATTCATTATTGATAATTCATTAGTATATACATATATTTCACTTACATTTGTATAAATTGCATGTTATAAACTGTATCATAGCCCCATTGTTACTGGGGAAGGAGTGATGTAGCAGCTACATTTCTATTTTATAATCTTTGTTTTTTATAAGTTGTCCTTTTAAAAAGTGGCAACAGTAGTAGCATTTGGATGGAATAAAAATATAGCGACTTGATTTAGTTTCGCTTACTTAAATTTCAAATATAATTTGAAATTATCATTCCGGAAAAATAATCTATATTAATAACCTATCTCAATGAGTTCCACATAACAGCGCTACATATTACAATTCAGTCAATAGAGATGCACAGTGGAAATCCCAAAACCAGGTTCCAGTTACCTCTCAAATTACTGACTTTTCTGGTATTTTTACACAACAGTAATTAAAGTCTTAAATAATGTCTACCATGTTAAAAAAAAAAATGGTTAGAAAAAATACAGAAAAACTACAATGCAATACATAGAAGGAAATGTTAAAAAATACAACTACATTCCTCATTACAAGAGCTCCTCTGATTTCACATAAAAACTATAAAAAAAGTAACAACTGTGGATTTAAAAAAACTAACAATATATATACTCATTAGTGAGAAATTGCTATCTAATCTAACAGTCTAAATTTCTGCCCCATCACAGAGATGGTAGGATCCATGTATGATGAAATGGGATTTTTTCACAGTTTCTGAAACATCCCATCTAATCAGGGGATTAAAAGCTGTCATTTTGATAGAGCAGGCTAATAATTATTTCTTGATCGATTAAGTAGCTTCTATAGACCTTGTTTAATAGAATAACTGTTTTCATCAAAGGCAGAGGCCAACGTAATTACTTATGTGCAATAGGATATCACTAACATTATAGCAACACAGTACTTTTAAATGCAAATTTTAATTTTGCAGTAGTTCAGTAATAAAAATAAAACTTGTTTATTTCAGACACAAAGTGTTTAAATGTGGCATCACAGAATTCAAATTTTTGTCAAATCACTGAAATGCTGTTTATAACACAAAGAAATTCATTACAGGTTATATCAAAAGTATGTTTAATCCTCTCACTACTAACCCAATTATGTAAATTACATTAAAGTGGGCCAGTTTGGGGCCGGTTTCTGTTTCATCATTCAAATTCTGAAATTATTTTTTAAATTTATTTAAATTTTTTAAAATTTTTATTAAACTCTGCATTGATTTTAAAAGGGAAATACTAAAATGTAAGAATATCACACATAAATGTAACATTTTGAGAAACTCACTCCCTGAAGTTGATTTTGTAGATCAAGTGAAGACTGTATCAGTAATAGAATACTAATTCTACATAGAGATTCCATGTCTATATAGAGATAGAGACTTCATTGTAGTTTCCCAAAACCACTCATTGTGATTGAGGGGCATTTAAGAATTAGACGAATCTCCTTTGCCCCTCTCTCTCTCTCTCTCTCTCTCTCTCTATATATATATATATATATATATATATAGAGAGAGAGAGAGAGAGAGAGAGAAATTGATGGATAGATATATGGTTTTGACTACATTCAAATAACATAGGGTAAAATGCAAATTACTCTTACAAATACTAAATTGAATTATAGTATTTGTAATTGTAGTTATCACAATTTATTACAGCTACATTTATGAATACTGAATATCATAATATAAAATTGCAAAAATAAAATCAAACACAAATCATGAACCCTAATTTACATAACAGCTCACTCTCAGTTTGTTTACCATTGAGTGACACAAAGTAATTCATTCAATTCCTAGTTAAGCATTTAAAGATCAGAATTAGAAAGAATAAACATTTTCTATTTTAATTCTTTCTAAAACATGCTAGTTATTATTTACATTTTGCCAAAATTACCTAATTATAAGACTATAAAAGCCTCTGCCTGTAAACAAAGTTAAAACATATCCAAGGACAGATTTCAGATTAGGATTAGTGTTTTTGACAGAGAGGCTGCAGATCACCATTATCTTATTAATATGACTCCAAAATAAATTTATCAAAAATATATATTCTATGAAGCATAAAATATTACAATAAGCTATATTTGTCAAATATAACTGGTCAAGTTCATATCTGTTTCATCAAGTTCACTTTGTTATAACAGAATTTAAGATCATAAAGTGTTTGTTTAAATATTAGTAAGTACAAACATGGATAAAATGCTGTCACAAGTCATAATACATAAACAAAAAACATATAATTTTCATAAAGTTATTAAAAAAAGAAATTAGCATAATGTCAGGGAGGGAAAAATGAAATGTAAAATGACTAGCTTATTTAACGACGGGCATTGCTGGTTGGTGACTGATTTTGGTATGCTGCAGCCTTAGGCTGCAAAATACTGAAATGAGTCAATGACTACATTCATATTTTTAAATTATATATCAGAGTGAAAACAGATTGAAAATATGTCCATTTTGGAATGATTAAAACTACAGAAGAAAGTATTTTTATAATATTCAAATTAAATTTAATCTTTCCTTTTCCTTGATACATTCAGAAAATGCACATCAAAATAATGTTCTTTCAAAATAAATAATTTTAAAGAAGAAATAATTCCCATGCTGTAACATTTTTAACTGAATTAAGTAGGAATAGTGCCATTAGGCCAGTATATACAGACAATTAACATTTACATATGCTTAGTTCTGAAGTGATAAGTAATAAATTTAATTTTCCAAACCAATTATTTAGAAAAATTTTGATTAATATTTTATAGCTTATTGATTTTTCAATTTTCAAATATGCTCCCAACAAATCACAATACTTGGTGGCAGTCAGTTATGAGTTCTTTGAAACAAGCTGTTGTACAAATAAGACCTAACTTAAAGCGAGTCTGAAAATGCATGCTTGATAATGAAAATTGTAATTTATCAATCAAAGAAGTTGACAAGCTGGGGTATGTTTTGAAGTTCAGCTTAGTGTAATTTCATAAAGAAATCAACATTGAAGATACATCTTGAGATGCACAGCAAAACTTGAATACATAGTTACATGAAACAATCAAATAGTAATTTATATATACAAAACTAGATCCTTATTGTTATACTTCTACAAGTTTTTAATTACCTTCTGTTTCTTCAAATTCATCCAGGACTTTATCAATATCAATGGTGTATTTCTCCATGACTTTTCTATAAAAGTTATACAAAAATAAGTTAAAAGTCTAGAAGAAAGAAAGAAAAAACAGTTGACTGAACAAAGGAAAGTACACAAGGCAAATCAGGTGTATTCACATATCATTCAGAAATTTTCAATACTGGTACATTGGAAGATAGTTTTTATTTTTCTTGCAAATATTTTAAAATATATATTTCTTTCATCGACAGAAAATAAGGTATAATTTCTTGTTCTTTCTAGCATTGAAGTAATTGTAGTAAAGATAAAGCTTAAGTAAATAATGAAAGAAATCTTTTGTAATTTGGACATCTTGAAACAGATATATTTGTTGTATAGTTTGATTATATAAGTATATTACTGCTATTTTAACTACAAATTTAGCTTTCTTTCATTAGAGCACTTAACTTTTAATTAAATCAATAAATAAAAGATCTCAATTATAAAACACTCTCCAATATGAAACTTCTATGCTGAATAATTTAATTTACTACACTCATGATTATTATGAGCATGTTTCTATTCAGCAAGAAAGTTAACAACAAAATAGAAAATTAATCATTTCACCATTTCAAATTAAAGCTTATGTTTTTTATGAGATAACATAGTATTAGGAAGGTGCAAGAAGAATGCTTGGCTTTGCAAGGCTTTTAAAATAATTTGACTTAAATGCATCAAAATGTTAAGTTTGAAATAGTTTCTGGAGGAACTATCAAGATCAAATTATGCATAAAAGTTTTTAACTAAAATATTTTTTAATCAATAATCCCTATATAATAGCTAGACATTTAAGATGTCTAGTTCTATAAGAAGAAGAAAAAAGTGAAATTGTGAGGTTTAGTTATTTTAATGATAGGCATTAAATGCTACAAAAAGAGAATTTGCAATGAAAAATTGAAGTTCATTCTTGAAAAAAGTTTTTTATAGCAGTTTTTAAGATATTACATTAAAATATTTCAGTTTTAAATGTAGCAATTTAAAACCAGAAAGTGTAAATTAACTATTGGACACCTCTTATACAGTAGAATACAGAAAATATCTGTAATAAAAAACAGAAGATTACTTTTTGCTTTAAATCTTAAAAATGAAAATGCAAAATATATATATATAGATATCCAACTTAAATGCATAGTCCTATTTAAACCAAAAGCCAAATAATTTTTAAAAAATATTTTTCGTCGATTTTTAACCATTTTTAAGTTAATTAAAAATTAAACTGATTAATGATTACTACATTTTTTTACTTTAAAATTTTTTTGAAGATATTAACTGGAATATGCTTTCCCAAAAATATTTCAAATACCCTTAAAAAAGAAATGGATTTGATATTTCCATTAAAAGTAATTAATCAATTAAATGCCAAAATTATTGCAAAAAGAATAGAGCACCAGCACTTGTAGTCTTAATGCTGAAAAATTAATAAATTTAATGAATTTAAAGAAAATTCCTCACAATTCATAAAAATAAATGAAAAATTAGATGTAGAAGGAAAGGTTAGAATGCAGCATTTTATTTAATAAATCTGTACATATAGCAAAGTTAATTAAATAAAATCATAATTTTTAAAAATTATTATTTTTTTTTTTAAGAACAGCTCAATGAACTGTTCATATACAACAATATCTAGTTTACCAAGGTTCCTTGGATATGCTTAATTTCAACAATATTTGATATTTATGATTCCTCAACAAAGCATTTTTAAACATTAAGTTGTGATAGACCATAAAATTACAATATTTCAACAGCTCAATATCTAATCTATTTAATGAGCACATGGAAACTTCTTAAGTCTCATGAGATTATGCAGTCAATAAAAATGCAACTGTTTGATTAATTTATCTTTTAATTAAATATTATCTTTTACCATACAGTAACTTCTTTATTCCTTATATAACCTGGCCACACAATAAACAGGGTCTTTCTTCTTTGGCTTTTAAGGATAGAAAGGAAAAAAAAATTACTCAACTAAATATTTGATGAACCAATAAAAAAGTTTTAATATCATTAGAATAATTAAAACTATTGCTGAAAACTATGCAAAAAAGCATTTAACAGAATTATCGAAATTCAAACAAATTGCTCAATTAAACTGATATCTTTAAAGAGGCAATAATTTCAGTTTTAAAATGGCGTAAAAATTATTTATGTTTACTATGTTATGTTCATTATTTATGTCATATTTATTTGTTTACATTCGTGTAAGTCATTAAGGAAAAATACCAAAATCTTGTTTAATTCTTAATTAATATTTTTTAAATTTCTAATCGGTACAAATTTCCATCATCTCAAAGTACATCTATGTGACAACTTTAAGAGTTGAATGCCAACTAGTCTGACTTATACAGTGTCAAAAGATCCACCATCTTTCATTAAGAATAGAGATCTGCATCCAATATTTACCTCCAAAAGGAAAAGTTACAGATATTACTAAATATATAAATACAGTGCTGGAATAAATACAAATAGGTAGCATCTATATCTAAAAATACAATGGATTAATTGCAATCGAAGAAAATTTAAAAATCTATATGTTAAATTTTAAAAAAACATAGACACTGAAAAAATCATTTAGAAGAATTTTTACAAAAATTTTATTCAATTCCAATTATTATTTTCAATAAAGTAAAGGAATTATTTCATTTCAAGAATACTACTTATATTATTTGACCAAAAAGGGTCGCCTAAAATAACAATATGTTTGCATTCAAAAAACAGAATCATAGGAGAATAAGAACTCAGCATTACGAGTTCTTAGTAAAACCAATGTAAAAAAAAAAAAAAGCCATTTTATAAAATATATTTACAACCTTCTTAAACAACATGGCCACTCGAATTATATCAATCTTTGATTCCAGCATTATAAAATAATAAGAATTAAACATACAAATTATAAAACTGCAAAACAGGATTGGCACAAATCATTCAAATACAGGACACCTCTACATTTCCCACTCATATGATCCAAATCTCCAACTTTGGTTTGAATCCCCACAAAAAATGAGAAGCACTTTTATTCATATATATATATATATATATATTTTTTTACTACCTCAAATGTTGTACATGTAAGAAAAGAAAATAAACATATAAAAAACAGTTAACAATGGGGATAAAGAAATTTACTTAAAACATAGTTTAATAAACAACACTATTTTAGGCTGGAATGGCATTCTTGTATATCTATAGTAATTAATTTCTATAATAAAGATATCATTTGCACAGGAATAAATTTTAATTCTAAAATAAGTGATGAAAATAGAAGCATAATATTGCAATATATATATATATATATATATATATATATATATATATATATATATA
>JAPMOQ010048006.1:1409488-1425877 GCA_026543055.1 Argiope trifasciata | reverse complement strand
TATATATATATATATATATATATATATATATATATATATATATATATTAAGGATAACACAAATAATGTTCATTAACATCAAATTAATAAACAAATATGGAAAGGATGGTTTGGAGTTCAATGATGCAAGAGCCAGATTTGGCTATATTACAATACCAAACGAATGGTACAAAATTGGATGAAATACTAAAATTTAACAATTGTAGATTTTAATATGTATAAAGTAAAAAAAAAAATTAAAATTTAATGTTATTAAATCCAAAAGGACTAATAAATACTATAAAGCCAATGTAATTACACATTTTCCTGCATATAGTTAAAAAGTTCTAAATTTCTGTACAAAAATTAACAAGTAAAAATATTTAAATAATTCACTAATGGTGAATCATTAAATGATATTGAAATATTACTAACAAATATTATACGAATAAGTAACCAAATGTAAAAGATTGATTCACTTTTAAAAATCAACAATAGTGATTTTATAAAAATACATATCTCTATGAAGAAAAAACTAATTTCCCTGTCTAAATAAGTAAAAGAAGACAAAAAAAAAAAGTCAAGCAAGCGAAAAGGATGTATTTTCTCCATTCTATCAAAATTTCCTTAAACTGAGATAAAACCTTTTCCACTTACTTCCGGATTCATTGAAATATATTAAACATTTAGAGATCCGACATCACAAAGAAAATGCTACCCATAACTAGGCAATTCTAGCATTGTGAAATTGAACCATGCTAGAATTGCCCATCAGAAAATATATATATATAAGCATCTGGATAAAAAATATATATATACACTTTTACGACCTTTATTTAAGGATTATAAAGCAATAAGCAATTTTTAAGGACTTGTGATTGCCTGCTTCATTAAACATGAAGAACATGACCCAGTAAATAAATTCTTCATGGATTTACATCTTGCACAAAAATAAAACACTAATGATATTAACAGAAATTACGAGGAAAGAGAAATATTCAGTGACATATTCTGTAAAAGAATATATCAATGGTCTCTAATAAAATGTATTTAAAAGTTCATCAAACAGAAATTGCATCTTCTAATTTAAATATATCTTAGATTTTTTTAAAAAAAAATCCAATGTCTATTTTTCAGCTTTCCATCTCTGAACTTATGCATATTTTAAGACTGTTCAACACACTGAGGGTATACACAGCAAAGTAATAAAAAGTTAAATCTAACTGATTGGCAAACATCAAGTAAAAATATTTATAAAGAATACAGCAAAGATTTTTTGGCCAATCTTGGGCAAATCATGCCAAACAGCTAAACAACTAATTAATGAATATGGTTAATGGTCTAACACACTAGCAAAATTTTCTCAAGCAACATTTTTCACGATATGAGTTAGCAAGCAAGTTTCTTAAAATACCGAGGATCTGTGCATAGGGAGCATGAGCGCTAGCACCCTGCCACTGAGTTTCCATCCTGTTTTCAGGGTATTTTAATTTTATAAAATCTCCTACTATCCTATTTCATACTAAAATTTTATTAATGAAAAGAAATTATTTTCTTATATATTTAATTCCATCATATCTCTTAATATTAAAGTTCATGTTATGCCAAAATTAGCTTTTTAATAATTGTATGCAGGTCACATAATTAAACAGGTAAAGTAGGTAGCTACCTAGAGACCTCAATATATATATATATATTGGATGGGGGGAAATGTTTTCAAAATAATTTGACTATTTTTTCAGTATTTAAACTTAATTAAATTAAAAGCAAGAAACATTTACATTTTGGAACTCTTATCCCACCAATAATATTTACTTTCTGAAAGTTTTATTTTATGTTTTATTATTATAAAAAACATAGATTTATAATTAGATATAATTTAGTTAGAAATTTAAATGTCATATTTTAGAATTTTATATAAAATTACTTTAGAATTTTAAATGTCATATTTTAGAATTTTGTATAAAATTACTTTAAAATTTACTTTTCTGAAATGTTTTATAAGCAAAATATTGAAACCAACCCTCCACAAAACAATACAGAATAAAGACTTTAGTTTGTCAAAATTTGCTACTTAAAACTATTCATATGAAAATTAAAAGTAAGGTTAATAAATAAAATTTTATTTTGGAAATTAGGGAAGGAAAGCGAGAGCACCTAGATTTGCACTGCTTAAAAAGGACTAGAAAGGTTAATCTAGCCCTGACTATGTAATTGTAACAATATATCAATTTTAGAAGAAATCGGTATACACTGGTTTTTCACAATTTAGGATTTAGACATTCAACAGTTTTAACTCAACATGCAAACTAAAGAGAGTATATTCCTTTCTGGAATATGCTCTCTCTCTCTTATTCATTTATTCTTTAACAAATGAATAAATTATACTTTGAGAATTGTAAACTCAATTTTTCAATGTTTTTTTAACCTGTAACTGGAGAGGGAGTCAAAGTAAATCTATATTGTTCATCAGCTCTGACTATCATGTAGTATTTTGTCCTTGGATGCAATCATTTCGTTAGTAACTTCAAGTTGTTCTTTCAGCAGTATGCTGACAAAAGTCTTTATATGAAAACGCACATATAACCCAAGATTTTTCAAAGTTTGTGTTGTTATTTATGGTGTCATTGACTCCATGTCTCTGAAACTGCTTTTAATTTGAATAAATCAAAAACAATAAAAAAATATTCTTAAAATAATATTTCAAATTATTGTATTCCTTATTTTTTTTTTTTAAATTCAACAGTTATTAACTTTAATGTAATTCTGTAAGATTTAAAGGAAGCAAATACTCATTGGATGATAGTTTAGGTTTCCCTTGTAGCATCGTTACAATATTTAATATTATAGCATTTTATAGTTTTAATATTTGCATTACTACATGATTTTCAGAATGTTATGTGTTTCTAAAATAAATTCCAATGCTGTTTACAGAGGACAAAAATGAAAAATAACAATGAAATCATTTTGATTCTATGTCTCTGGCCAAATGAGGAAATTCATGTTAGCAGCAATGAGTTAAATATTTTTTTCCATCAAATTTTTAATGACGTTTATAAAAATATATAAAGCTATTAGAACAATTTTGATAGTCATATTTTTCTTTTTATTGGTTGAATAACCTTTTTTTTTTCACATAACTATTTTTATCTGTATCAGAAGTTATAAGTAATATTTTAAATTTATGTAACTAAAATTAGCATATAAAAATCTTTCTAAATTTATCAAACAGATTGCTTGAAATCTTAATTAAAAATGCATTAAAAAACACATAAATTTATTAAGTTATTATCTATTATAATTAACATAAATTATTATTGTAACTCTTATCACAGGAAAACAAATTTAAGATAAAATTTAACTTTTATAATATGCAATTTAGTTCCCCAATATTTTTTTCACAAATAAACCCAAAAAAAACAATGTAAATTTGCAAACTATATGTATTGTTTATCATCAAATTTAGTTCTAAATTCAGAAAAAGTATCATTTCTGCCTTTCCATGCTAGTGATATCATCATCCAAGTAAAAATGGATTGACACTCTTTGAGAAGTGTAAATCTTGATGAGCACTTTCCAACATGTTTCATCCATTTTGGCAGCCCAAAACCTGTTTCGGGGAAATAAAATCCAAGTTTTCCCTCGTTGGCTTAAAGAAACTTCTTTAGTATTCTAGGAGCTTCAGCCCATTCCATATATGACAGTTTATCACCTTTAAAATATTACAATTTGGTATATGTACTGTAATTTTTTAAGAAATGTTAAATATTAAATAGACAAGTTAATCCCTTTAAGATGAAATAATAAATTTTAAGTTATTCTAAAAGATGAAAATAAAGTTTTAAAAAAATGACATTATCTTATTTAATTACTTTTTCCGGACTAATCTTTATCCCTTCAAGACCAATCTATAAATTCCATTTATGAAATATTTTGATCATTGACAGGAATAAAATGATCGAGATACTGATTCCTTTTTCCAAATACCTGGGCCAGCTGTTTTTCATATAAAAAGACAAAATCCAAAAAATATAAAGAAAATAAAGGCTTTTTTTTTCTTTTAAAAAATATGCTTCAAAACAAACTTGTGTTCACAAAAGGTAATACTTGTTTCATAAGTTCATGACTGTTGCGATACAACCTTAAAGCAAAAGTTGCAAGAATTGAATAATTCTTTAAAAATAGAGTTTAATATAGATTTGTAAGATTCTTTTCTATAGTGAAGTAATTTTATTAAATGTAATTCATCATAATTACCAAAAACAATTCATCTCCGACACAAAAAGCACTTGAGCAAGAAAATGAAATATTATTGTAATAATTTTACTCTCTAAAAATAATGTATGAATTTTTAACGTTATTTATTATTTTATGCATGCATTTATGTTAATATCTCATTAAAAAAATCCATTAAATTTCTGCCACCATCTTAATTACACATACAGAAATTTTCTTCACAAAACTGGTAAATTTATTCTGTATGATAACATATACAAATAAATAAATATATTTTCAAAATATTTTTATTATTTATGAATAGCAAATATCGAATGTAAAAATATTCTAAACTATCTTATTACACAAAACATAATCATTAGATTTGCTATCTCATCTTTTTAACAAATTTCTGATTCAATTTATTCAATATTCATACAATTTATTGAGTACTAAATATAATTCGAATTTCATTCTACCATAGAACAGTTAAATACTTTTTAAAAACTTAAATAATACTAAAAAACATTAGCCGTCTATAATTTTTCCAATGAGTGGATATAAGTAACAATTTTTTTGAATATAAATAATTAATGCATAAATTTTAAAAAGAAAATCCTAGACATAAAGTTGCTCGTCTTTAATAAGATTTTTTTTCCGCTAACTGATTAAAGCATTATTTAAAATAAGCCGAAATGATTCTCCTTACCTCACAGTACAGGTTTTAAATAATATTTAGCAATAGCCAAGTGACATTATACGTCGTTTGCTTCATTTTTCAAGTGATGATAATAAACATTTCATTATATGGCATGTAAATAAAATAATCTGAAAAATTCAGTTATAATGTCATAGGCGTAGCCATTATAGGTCGAAACAAATACAAAAACATTTGTTTTCGCAATTTCGCGATGAACAAACCTGAAAAGAAACACACTCTAATCATCAAATCACAAGTTATGAAAACACGATATATCGAGATATCGATAGTCCAAAAACTGAAAAAATTCTGAAACGATAGTTGAAAGCTATAAACTGAAATGAAAGCATAACATGTCATATCTTTTCATTTGAGCCCCCTTCCAAACCAAAGGTACATTAATCAGTAAATTACAGGAAAATATCAGTTTGAAATGAAAAAATGCAGAACAAACTTATTTAGAACAATTACTGTTTATTTTAATTGAATTTGGTTTCTTATTTGTGAACACAAATTCTCAGCATTGGGATTTAGATATATAATAAAGATGAAAATAAAATACCTGATATATTTAGCATATTTTTATTCTATGAAATACTGTTTTTAAAACAGAAAATATATATTAACTTACTGAATAAAAAATTTATAAGGGAAAAATCATATATTCGGTTTCAAGCTTCGCGCTTCTTTTTGAACTTGGAATTGAAAAAATAATAGTTATTTTTCAAATGTCCTGTTTTAATTAACTGTTTCTGGGGGGGGGGAAGTCAACTTCACTTTAATTAGATTGAATTTTTGTAAGGCCTATCATTCAGAAAAGTAATAATGGTTCTTTCCGTATTTGTTCTCCTATCTATCATTCTTATAGTATCATTCTTTCACAGGAACATACTATTTTTCCTAGGCAATAGTTTCATCAAATAACAAGAAGCAGATATCTGCTCTTTACAGTTAATATCGTTTTCAGTACAATATTTAGTTAGTCCATAATATGTTTGATTCCAAGATTTGATGAAACACTGGTCACACATATTCTTGAACAAAAGTGAAAATATAATCGACCAAGAAATTATCTGAAATGTGTTCCTTACATATAAACTATGAGACTATCACAATAAACTGTAAATTCATGTTTCCGCATAAATATGTTCCTTATAATAACAATATTTTTTTTCTTTACCTTCAAGCGTTGATTTACACAAACTCAAAATTTTTCGAATAGCAAAACTCAATTTAGAGTAGATGACCACCTTCGTCAAAATAAATAAGCTTGAACACACACATATATGTATGTGTGTTTACTTTTGTACAAAAATTATGAAATCTCTCTCTCTCTCTCTCTCTCTCTCTCTCTATCTATATATATATATATATATATATATATTTATATATATATATATATATATATAGAGAGAGAGAGAGAGAGAGATTTTGTAATATAACACACACATACCTGTGTATGTGGTGTATAAAATTACAAAATGTATATATGTGTGCGTGTGTTTGTGTGTGTAATGATATTTTAAAAGTTAAATTAAACTGAATTAATTTCTTAATTTTTAGCTCAATTTAGACTATATTAAATTCATTCTAAAAATATTCTATTATTTCCTGCTCCGATTCTACGTTATATACTTGATTGAAGAAATGCTTTGTAAAAATGTTAAGTCAGCGAATCCCACGGTAAGATTGTGGGGTGATATCTTAATGAGCCAGTAACAGCCACTAGACACTAGCGATCTCTCTTGTCTAGTGGCTGTTACTGGCTTATTAAGATTTCAGACAACACCATCGCCAAAAGTGATTGATAAAAGTTGTTGACCTAAACACATGGTTTTATAAAAAGATTCCTGTGCTTCCCCTGCTTTGAGAATCCCCATGAGAAACTTAATAATATATTAGCACTGTAAACAATATTTTCCCTATAAAAATATGGTACTTTTGTGCAAAAGAGAATCAATTTCTGTCCTTTTTTACCACTTCTGCTTGTCTCGCACAAACATCTAACAGACATCTGTGTCCGCGCCTTGTAAATAATGCTTGCCTGCCTCCGGAGGAAGAATGAAGAGAACTTGGAATTGTCAACACTGTTGCGTGTGTGTGTGTATATATATATATATATATATACACATACATATGAATGTTTGTCCGTGTCTCTTATACGCCGTCGTGCCTCTCATCCAACCGCGATAAATCTTTGAATACTTATTACATACACTTATGGGGGGGATTATAGGCATTGTGACCGAAAGGGCGTCAAAAATTTTAATTATGTCAGGGTAGACTATTAAAATCAATAAATCCTGCCAATTTAGTTAAAAATACATTTAATGACATTAAAGGACAGGATTTACAAGGGGACAAAACTATTTAGGACAATAACATTTAACTATGCATTAAAATAATACTCGGGGGATTACATCATGCTTTACGTTCGCTTCCAAGACATGGACTGATTGTTCATGGCAACGGCCCATAGAGGGCAGAGGAAAACAGTTACGGTTACAGTACTGTTACAGCATAATATAATTATCTAATACATAAAAAATATTTCAGATCTATTTATCGCATGTATTGACCAATTATTATTGTCGAAATAACTCGCCAAGGAAACACAGCAGATTCAGTAATTATACTAAAATTTAAGATACAGGTTAATATTTCGTAGCTCCTATACGTAAATGCTATGTAAATCGTTCTTTAAGGTAACAACCTTATTAGAGAGTATGTGAGAAAATTTTAAAAGAATCACTTCTAAAGAATTAAAAATTTAATAAAATTTTAGCGTTTTTTGCAGTATCTTCCAGAATTATTAGAGTACAAAAAATTTTGCATCATTTTAACTTTGAAAAACATTATTTGAACTATATCAACAAGTTTATGGCATAAATATATATTCTGTAATATTGTGGCATAAGCATATAAATTTAAAAAATAATATTTTAATGACTTTTTCTAACATTAACCTTGAGAATTCTGAGCGAATATTAAACGAAAGATACAAAAAAAATAGTTTCAAAATAGCACTCAGCATTCTCAAAGAATACCAAGTATTACAATTCTAAAAGAATGCATAAATCTCTTATGTAAAAATGTATTTTTTGTTTGTTCGTACTTTATGCTCTGCTGTACTATTCTACCAATTTCTATGTCACTTGGTCAACTCATTGCTTGCACCTGTTTAAAGGTTACAGGCATAGTACGGTTATCATATCTATAATATAAAAATAAAATTTTGTTGGTACGTATCCTATGCATTGCAGAACTGTTCAACCGATTGCGATGAAACTAGGTAAAACCTATTGCTTGCACTTCCACGAAGATTATATTTTTAAATTGATAATTTCAAAAGTCAAACAGCACGTTCTATCGGAATTGGTTGAGTGGAATATGCGCTCCACAAATTAACCCTCCATGTCTTTAAAAGATATCTTTCACGCTCAGCGTTGTCACATTATAACCGTTATATTTGCATGCAAGATTTGGCGATTTTACATTGAACGTCAAATGGTAATCACAGTTCAGAATAATAATGATACTCCATGTCCTTGAAAACGAGACGAAGCTTCCGTCAGAAAACGACTGCCTACCCTTAATTGCGTTTTAGATGAGAGTTTAAAGTAATAAATGAAATGTGAGAAATTTGATTTAAAAATTTATGATAAAGGAACACGATTATAATTTTCTCGCAGAGAAGGCGCTAATAATTTTGATGTGCGTAATACAAATTCATCTAATAAGGTGAAGCTTAATTTTTATTTTTATGAGAATTTTAATCTCTATAACTCTTACGGTTTAACTTTTTTTAACAAAATGAAAAAAAAAAAAAAAAAAAAACATAGAAACTGCTTTAAATTGAAATGTAAGTGGATATCAGTAATGCTTAGTTCTTTCAATTTGTATTTATGTATTTTTTTGTATACATATGTATACAAAATGCATAAAATACATATTTACGTATTTTTACTATGTATATTCCCCAAGCTTTTACTTGAAATGAGCTAATGTATTTTTTATTTTAAAATTGTTCAAATAAGCTTTTTTTTTTTTTTTTTTTTTTTTTTGCAAAATATTGAGCTCTTTGTCTGAAATAAGATAGGAATCCTATTAATAATTCAAAAAATTAATGCTGGTTAATTCTCAGGAGGAAAAAACATTTCTATAAGAAAATGTTGATAATTACTGATATTCCTTCAAATTTGAAATATATTACATCATCTTCTAGCTTATTTACAGTCAGACAATTATACACAATCCAATGTACCATCAATCGACATGTAAATGCGTCTATAGTTCTCCATTAAAACGTTTAGTTCTCAGATTCAGGATCATAATCTAAAGTTTTATTCGCAGGTAATGTAATAACAAATTTCTACCTATTTTCTTAAAAGCGCTGTCAATGATTTATTACCAATTTTCAATTTGTCTTAAATCTATACACGAAAGAAAGCTAAAAATAAAATATATTGCTTTACATTTTATTCGTTCTTTTTTCACACCTAAATTTTTTGCCAAAACTAAAGATTTATATAGATTGGACCTTTCTCTTAATCAAAACTGAAATTACAACAATGAATATTAGAATAATATTAGACATTAAGATAAAAATAATTTTGCAGCTATGTTTCTGAAGTCACTTTTTTTCTTCTAATAAAGCATTAAAAAGTTGTCCTAAGAAATATTTGTTTTTAAATATTGCATCTAAACACTTCGAATTACAAAATTTCATTAAATAAGGTAGGCAATTGTACGAAAATTAAATTTTTATATATCCATCATAATTTCAAGTGTTAATTAGTACAATTTTTCTCTTATTTTTATCTATATGTACAAAATTTCACGTTTCTATCTAGAAAATTTTCAGAGATATACTTAATTTTAAATTTCGAAATACTGGTCACAAATGTGGAAAAAAGCGTTTATTTCTGAATGCAATTTGTACATCATCCAATCATTATGGCTTCAAAAAAAATTAAGAATCATGCATAGCATTGTTTTCTTTCATTGTTCGGCAGTTACACTATAGTCTTTATAAAGAAAAGAAACTTTTTGTTATGATGACTATTTATTTTGTTAGCAATCGTAACACCTTTTCTAGTCTTAGAAAACTACAATGTCGTTTTCAGTTCTCAACATTTTAATGAGCTTTGTGATATAGTTATTAAAAATTGTAGGAACAAGCGGTGAGATGTAGTGAGTCATATATAGGATGAAAAAATTTACATTTGTCTATATTTTTAAGGTTACCCTTTTGCAAGATTAGGGACAGGTGGTCCAGAGCTCAACATTTCAAAATAGACAATGTTGGGAATACTTCAACTTTAATAAGTCGCTTTCATACAGAATGTAAGATCGACGTCAAAAATCCAACAAATAGGCCATTTCTAATGCAAAATGAAAACGTTTTTTTCTTTCTGATAATTGTTGTTTGGCGACACAAATGTTGCTTTGATCTAGATAGAAACATTAATTTTACAAAATTTCGCGCTTGGAAAAATGAAGACAATTCGCACTCGCAGTTTTTTGTTCGCATGTTACAGCTGCCGTCCTCAAAAGCTCTTGCTTTGGTCTCGTTTTCTACAAAAGTAGATTGTATGGTAACGATAGATTCAGTTAATTTTATAGGGATTATAACTGAAATAAGTAATGAATTAACTTCGTCTATGAAGGTTTGATAAATCTTCGCTAATTCACTCAAAAAGCCGTTCCTCATGTCCCATGAACTCAATCACATATGTCCAAGTATTATTAAGTTAATGTAATTCTGCATAGGTGTTGAAAGTGTTAATTTGGAACCAATTTTTAAACACGTTAATTAATAGAATACTGTTCAATTTTTTAAAAATGTAATGAAAATTAACAAATATTATATGTTTTAGCAAAGTAAGAATGGAATTTAAACCGCTTGAAATTAAACAACAAAACATATCCTTTGAGAGTAAATTCTACTGACCACTGTTTAGTATTTATTATTGTGTAATTTTATTTATAGATGAAACCAAGTTATTCTTTTTTCGAGGGGAGGTAGAGGGGGCAAAGTTCTTCTAAAAAGGGCTTAAATTGAAATTAAAATTATTTCCTGAATTTAAAGAGGTCTATTGTAGTTCTCAAGAAGCAGTTATAAACATTGTCATTTTTTGGAATTAGAAAAGACTAAAGCAAAAAAAAGTAATAATTAACATAAAAAGACACTAAATAATAGAAAAATTAGGGCTGTGTGCTTTTATATTTTCTGGAACAAACGAATAAAAAAGGAAATGCTACCATTCATAAAATATCAAACTCGAGTTCAGATTCTCTAAACTGATATGAGCTTGAAAATAAAAACCTAATTTCCATTATTGAACTTTTATGAAGCAATTTTAATAGTCTACGTTTTATTCTATATTAAAGTGTATTTCCCAGGAAGTTTATTCCATTTTTAAAGGCAAATAAACTACAAAAATTTCACTGTTTTTCCTTTATTAAAATTATTTTACAGTCAATTTTCATTAAAAACTTTTTAGGTGATTCAAATATGACAAATTTTCCTCATTTCTGCTATTTTGAAAATCCTCCTATTAAATTAAGCAATATCAAACTAATTTATTTCTTAACTAATATATATCATAACGAAAGAAACAAAATCTTTAAAAAAATGATAATTGAGTGGAAAGCAATAATCAATCCATTTACTGACCTATTACATTAGATTTTTTTTGTTAATTTGTATAGTTGTATCATTAAAACCTGAAATTGAAGTTAAAACTTAACGTCTTTTCGTAGTCTAAAAATTCCCTATGTATTTATTATATTTCCTATTCTATTTGATATAAGATTTCGTAAGTAAAAATGTTCTCTTTTAGACATCTATTTTCGATATTTGTAAAATATTGTTATCTATCCGACATCGTAAGACATTTCTCTAGATAAAAGCAGTATTGATTATGTAAATAGAATCAATATGATTTGAAATATTTTTTTAAAAGAATATTTTACAAAAAGGTGAGTTAAAATAAATAAAAGTAGGTTTTTTAACTAACGTATTGAAAGAAAAAGGCAAAGGAATTCTTGAAATCTATTTATTATTTGCTATTATATATATATTACAATTTTACTTCTACAAAAATGACATTAAACATGAGTACTATTGAGATTAACAATTTTTGTCACTTTTATATCTACAACCATTATTATTAATTATTATTCTAAAAATTTGATACATCTATAATTTTTAGCGCCTAGTTTTGACACATTATTTCAAATTCATTTCGGTTATATTACAAACTAGCCGCCTTTGGCGACCAGCTGGTTCTCCATGAGTAATGCGATAAATCAATCAGTTTTAATGATTGATTTAGAAGACTGATTAATGTAGCAACTTTTATTTAAATTATCAATAAAAATATTCTGTAAAGTATGGCTCACAGAGAAAAGTATGAAGAAATCTAAAACTCATTATTCATAAATGCATTATTTGACTCAAGCTACATAAAATGTAATTATTTACTTCATTTAAATCAAAGTAATAGTATTAAACAATATATATGCCTATTAATAATACTTTACAAATTGGTCATTGGACCGGAATTTGAATGCATTCCTGTATAAATAAAGATTGAATAATAATTTATTATTCAATCTTTATGTATACAATCTTTATTTTAATAATTTATTGAATTAATGATTTAAATATTGCAAACGATCATAGAATCCTTTGCCTTGCATTTTTTAAAGAAAATATCACATTTTATATTTATTTTATTTCATCCAGTCACGTGCTGAAAGTTACATTTCCTTAGATTTAATTTGCAGTAATAATTGATTTTTTTTTTAAATTTGAACTTCCGTCAAAATGATGCAACACAGTGATAAAACCTAATTTTTTCCCTTTGACGTGCTCTTGCAGATTAAATTTTATTGTTTTATCAGAAATATATTGTTGAAAATATGGTTAAAACATTTCTTTAAAAATTCGTTTAAAATAGAAGTTATATGTTAAAACACTGATGCCATTAGAAAGCTAGTTTTTTTTAATCTTTAACTTGATGTAAAAATCCTGTTTGTGCGATAATATTTTCGGAAGTTAAAGCGGAAAAATGTTGAAATTTCGCTTAATTTTTAATTAATTCAAATTCTAACTAGAAATTCGAAAAAAGGGCTCCGAGATGCACATTCCCGACCCCAAAAGTATACATGTACCAAATTTGGTAGCTGTAGATCCCACGGTCTGGCCTATAAAGCGCCAACACACACACACATTGAGCTTTATTATAAGTAAAGATAAAAAATTTATGTTAATTTTTCTTTAAAATCAGTACAAAATTTAGGAAATAGTTAAAGTTAAAAGATTCAGCTATTAGTAGTTAAAGAATAGGTAACTTTATTCGGAAAAACTTTTTGAGTTTAATGCTCTAATAATTTATCGGGTATGCTTCCAAAATATCAAAAAAATATATTTTTTCGGTGCTGTTGCCAAAATATTAAATATGTTTTTTTAAAGAAAGCGAAAAAGGGGAAAAAATTAATGAATAAATGATTTAGATGTTGCAAACGATTATAGAAACCTTGGCTTTGCATTTATTTTTTTAGAAACTATCACATTTTATAATGGAAAAAAATTATTGAATTAATGATACAGATATTGCAAAGGATTATAGAAATATGCCATTAAGTCGGGATTTCAATGCATATCCTGTTTAAATTCAATCAGGTTCACAGTAAATAAAGAAGATTTGTCGGATTAATTATTTAGATATTGCAAACGATTATAGAAACCTTTGTTTTGCCTTGATTTTTTTAGAAAATATCACATTTTATATTTATTTTATTTTATCCAGTCGCGTGCTACATTGAAACACTGATAACATTAGAAAGCTAATTTTTTTAATCTTTAAATTGATGTAAAAATCATGTTTGTGCGATAATATTTTCGGAAGTTGTAGCGGAAAAATGATGAAATTTCACTTACATTTTAATTAATTAAAATTAAAATTAAAAAGTGGAAAAAAGGGCTCAGAGGTGCACATTCCCGACCTCCAAGGTATACATGTACCAAATTTGGTAGATGTAGGTCCAATGTTCTGGCTTGTAGAGTGCCGACACACACACACACACATTGAGTTTTATTATAAGTATAGTTATTTGACTAATTAACAATTATTATAGAGGTTTGCTATTCTAAAATTATGTGTCTATAGTTTTTAGCGACAAGTTTCCAAAGTTATGTAATTCTTTTTGAATATAATATAACCAAGATAGATATTAAATATATTTTTTTATTTTTTAGTATAAAGTATAACTTTACATCAAAAATATCCGAAGAAATTTTTCACTGATTTTTTTAAAAAATTTCAAACGACGAAATCAATTTTTAGTGGGATATGAAGCGATATTAATTGTATTTCACTCACATTAGTTTTCATTATTTATTTTATTTGTGAAGGTCTTATAGCCTTAGTTAACTAAATATGTGTATGAAATAAAACAAAAAGCTTTTGTAAAAATAATAAATCATTATTTTTTTAACTATAGTTTTTTAAAAATTTCAATTTTAATATATTTTTGTCTGTTTTGAATAAAAAGTTATTTGCCAGTTTTAATAGAGTTTTGTTTTTAAATCAAATGTCACTTTTGGCAAGAAAATACTTTTCAGATTTTCAACACAATCTGTCTAAGAATCTATCTTTTGAAAACATCAGAGTTAATTAATAAGTACATTTTTTTAAGGTTCTGAATGGCAGAATGTGTAAGTGTATGAATCGAATGTTCCAAATTTAATAATTTCGTAATTGCCATATTCCTAAATGAAATCAAGGCGAAACAGAATATATATCGAAATTAAGACTATTGGGAATGATAACAAGAACATGTTTGTAGAAACTAAGCAACCTTCAAAATTAATTTTACTAATTTTCAACCAAAATTTTTGGGTTGATTCCTCATACAAATTTTTTTAATGCTTTTCTAATTCAAAGAATTTGATCTTGAAGAAACTGAAGTACTTATTTGAGAATAATTTCCTCATGTTTAAATACTATTTGTTTAATTTATATATTATTCAAAAATCTACAGCTTATTTGAGTGATTTATTAATGACGTGTTGAATGCAGAAATAGTAAAGTAATTAATGTATATAATACGATACATTAATCAAGAACAGAATCATGCATAAATTCGAAATTAAATTTAATAATGTAGTGAACATTTAATTTGCATTGAGCAATTTATTTCTATTTTCAAGCTAATGTTCATTTGATTATATTCATTGCGCTGACGATTCCTATTTCTTCATAATTCTCCAGAATGAGTCGCTGAAACGTAAGATTTTTTTTTTCTTTTCAAATTTAATCTTTACAAATATTTTGAAACTTTTAGTATGATATCATTTGAAATTGTAGATACATTTTTTAAATAGTTTTAGAGAAATATTATTCCGAAATAGGATTAGTTGCAATGTATATAAAGTATCTCATTTCTCACATTTTTCAAATAGTAACATAACTATTTTCGTGTTCATTAAAGTACTCATTCATTCATTCATCATTGAAGTCTTGATGATGTCGTTGGTCTTGATTTCAACAATTATAGCATATCATGTGAAAGATTCGTACATCATGCTATTTAAATAAGCCATTGTAAAGTTCTTAAACATTGTAATTTAAGTTACTGTTTTAAAAAAGCAGATATTCTTTCTCAACATTAAGAAAGTAACGACAGAACGTTATGGTAAAATAGCAAAATTGATTTCAATTTTATTTCGATAAAAAAGAATTGTTACAAATTATTTCTAAAATTCTGAATTGTTTATAAAACCTGAATAAAAATTGTTCCGAAAACGAAAATTTTGTCTTTGGAAAGTTAATCTTTTGAATTTTAATGTGACACAACAATTGCGAATAAGCTTTTCTGCTTGATTAAATTTAAATTAAGATTTAATAAATAAGAAATTTTAAAAAAGATTCTAATTATTGATTATCTATTGGTCAGGAAGTAATTATGTACCAAATTTTATAAATCCAGGACCAGCTTTTTATGTTAATTTTTTTTATTTTGTTTTCTAGCTGTTTTCTAATTAATTTTTTTGGTGATTTTCGCTTCTTGCGATTTACAAAAAACGAATTTAACAATATGACTATTATTGTTAAATTCAGTAATATTACATTTTCCGAAACGGTATATATTACAATTTTTGATTCGGAAGCTATAATATAAATTTACATTACTGCGAATTAAATTAAATAAAATACAAAAAATAAATTAAATTAATCTAAACACAAATAATTAAATTAAAACATGAAATTCCTTGCAATTCTTTATGCTGTATTTTTAAAAAAATGAAAAAGAAAATTGAAACATTTTTACGTCAAAAATCAAATTTTAACAAACAGTCTTGATTTCTTAACTGAAAATATGTCAAAGTATTCATGTCATGAATTTTGAGGCAAAGTAGTTGAATAAATATATAAAATAAATTATTTTTATTTTTGTCATTCTTTTGAAGGCGTTAGACGTATT
>JAPMOQ010048006.1:1387883-1399488 GCA_026543055.1 Argiope trifasciata | reverse complement strand
TTTTATGACTCGTACGCAAATGACTCGTACGAAAGAGTCATACAACCTTCGTATTCATACCGGTTTATGCTCTTCGAAATTCAAGTGTCTTGTTAAAGATTGCCAGATGGCCCACAACTCCCTACTACATGTGGGGAGTGAGCCACGGGAGGAGTGACCAATGACATACTCTTTCCCCTCAACAACTCAGATGTCATTGAACCGTCTTCTTTGGTAGTCCGAATAAGAGAGATGTGTTCAACCTTCGCTATTGCGCGATCGGATGAGATGCGCATTTTGCCGACAGCACTAATCTATTTTAAAAATGAGTTGGGAGAAAGGATAAAACTCCGATGCCTGATTGATTCGGGGAGCCAAGTGTGTGCCATTACTACCGAATGTGCTTAATTATTAGAAAAAAAACAAGAAAAATTAAATATTCCAGTTTCTGGATTCAACGGCACCAATTTTGCCATTAAAAGAAGGATGGAAATAGAAATCTCAAACTTTAAAAATGATTTCAACAGATATATTTCCTTTTATGTAGTTCCTTCCATAACAAATTTAACTCCATCCAGGAGAATAAATGTTGATATTTTCAAATTTCCTAAGCAAATAAATTTAGAAGATCCTGGTTTTATGAGACCTCATAAAATCGACGTTTTAATTGGGGCAGATTTGTTCTTTGAAATGCTGAAGCCAAACAAATTCTATGAGGAGAATTCTAATATAATTTTGCAGGACACAATGTTCGGTTACATTGCGGGTGGTAGATTCGAAATCTTTAAAAATGATAGAGAATTTTGTGGACGTATTAGATTCTCGGGATATTAATAAAACTCTGCAAAACTTTAGGGATATTTTTCCAGATGCATCAAATGCTGTTCAGTCAGATTATTATATGGACGACTTCTTAACAGGCTCAAATACCTTAGCAAATGCTAAAGAACTGCAAACCCAATTTGTGAATTTACTGGAAAGAAGATATATGACTCTCCACAAATGGTGTTCTAACTCTGAAAGTTTCTAAATAACATCCCAAATGATAAATATTATCAATTTAATCATTTTAATGAAATGAAGCTTGTCAAAACTTTAAATGTTTCATGGAAACCAAATTTTGATTGCTTTTCATTTAAAGTAACCATTTCAGGGCAAAATTCGTACACCAAGCGAAGTATCTTTTCAGATATTTCTAGGATATACGATTTTCTAGGTCTGATTGGTCCTGTTGTTTCAAGAGCCAAGATTTTTATGCAAAGACTGTGGTTATTGAAACTGGGTTGGGATGATCCTTTACTGTCTGCCTAATGCTGTCATTTGCGCATGGACGGAATTTATTTCACTTCTTCCATTTATTGAACAACTGGAAATCTCTCGACATTTTACCTCCAATGACAGTGTAGTCATCCATGGATTTGCAGATGCTTCTACTGCAGCATATGGAGCTGCAATTTATGTGCAGTGTTCATCTAGTAACTCAAATGCTGTTTACTTATAGTGCAGCAAATCACGTATCGCTCCACTTAAGCCTGTGACTATTCCCAAATTTGAACTTTGTGCAGCACTTTTATTATCGAAACTGGCACAGAAAGTAATAAAGGCTCTTAATATTGCCAGTTCGAAAGTATTTCTCTACTCTGATTCTACCATTGTATTAGCATGGTTGAAAAAACTTCCTCAAGAATTAAAAACATTTGTAAGTCATCGGGTAGCCACCATCCAGGAGTTGTCTAAGGACTTTGTTTGGAAACACCTGTAATCAGTGGAGAATCCGGCAGATCTCATTTCTAGGAGTGTATTTCCAGATTCCCTTCACACCAACAATTTATGGTGGAATGGTCCTTCATTTATTAGAGATGGATCAAAAACTGAAGTGTCATTTGCGTCTGAACCAATAACATACAATGACTTTGTATGTGAATTAAAACAACCACGAAAATGCACCTTACTTACTACATCTGAATGTAATTCTGTGTTTACTCATATTATATCTCTTAGTAATAATTATGTGAAACTAATTAAGATTCTTGGTTATATTTTCAGATTTATTTCTAATTGTAAAATAGGAATTATGTCTAAAAAGGGATCCATTACTTCAAATGAATTTAAAAATGCTGAGGTTTGTATGTTAAGGTGGGCACAAGTCCAAGATTTTTCTACAGAAATTGATATTATCTCAAAGGAAAAACAACTTACAGGTAATTGTTATTTAAAATCTATGAACCCTTTCCTAGATCATAATAATTTACTTAGAGTTGGAGGTCGACTCATTAATGCTAAATTAAGCTATGACCAGCAACATTAGATAATTTTGTCAGCTGAAGGTAAACTAACTCGATTGATAATGGAATATTATCATAAAAAGTATTTGCATGTTGGTCCTTAAACTCTTTTGTATCTAAAAAGACAGAAATTTTGGCCCATTAATGGCAGAAATCTAGCAAGGGATGTGGTGCATAACTGTGTTACACGTGTTAAAAATAAACCTGTTATTGTAGAACAATTAATGGGTAACCCTCCCTCTGAAAGAATTAATGTCAGTAGTCCGTTTTCTAAATCGGGTGTTGATTTTGCAGGCCCATTTTTTATAAAATATAAGGGTCAACGTAGAGGAACACTTAATAAGGTTTATGTGGCTATTTTTGTTTTTATGGCCACTAAGGCTATACATCTTGAAATGGTAACTGATTTGACTTCTGAAGCATTTATTTCTAGGCTAAAAAGATTCTTTGCACGAAGAGGGAAATGTTCTGTTCTTTTTTCTGATAATGCTACCAACTTTGTTGGTACTGAACCTGAATTGAAAAAACTACACCTTATAGTTACTTACCCAGATGATAGTCGGAGAAAACAGGTATCGAAGCTAACTCGAAGATTTAAATTTTCAATTGTGATTTATCAAAACAATACATGCCATAAGAAAATTTGTGAAACCATTGGTGAAAAGATAACCGGTTAAATTACACCATTGTAAACTATTCTAAACAATGTTAGAGTTTGGAAAGGGAACTATTCTATACAAAGGTAAAGTAAAGGTAAAGATTGAAGTGTGTTGAAGTTCATTATTTTTGACAAATTTATTTAGAAAAACCAAACATATATACATACATAAGAAACATATTATAAACCTATAACAGCATAAACATAAAACTTTATTAGTTCGCCATATTGGCTATAGATGGCAGCACGTTACCGCTTGAAAATTTAAGTAGCCATTAAGGCGAACTAATAAAGTTTGAAAATATCCTATCTGTAACTCCGAACTGCTCGACCGTAGCGCTTCAAAACCGGCGCCAATCGATTCCTCGTGGCCAAAAACCCCAGACCCCCAAGTTTACCGGAGTTTATTTATTCTGGGGCGATTTTCGACTTGGCAACCATTCCTCGTATTATAGTATTAGATTTTGGCGGACTTTGGGAGGCTGAAGTCTTTCAAGTATCATTTTCGAAGGGCGGTTGGAAATGCAAATTTAACTTATGAAGAATTTTATACAATTATTGTAGAAATTGAGCGAATTTTAAACTCGCGTCCTATCACTCCAATTTCTTCTAATATAGATGGCTTGGAGGCTTTGACTCCAAGACATTTTCTGATTGGACGACCAATAAATACAATGGCCGAACATGATTTAATTAATGAGGCAGATAATCGCTTATCTAGGTATAAGTGGTAGAAAAATTAACCCAACATATTTGGAAAAGGTGGAGTTGTGATTATTCAAATCATTTTCAGCAACGACAAAAATGACAATTTGTAAAAAATAATGTAAAATCAGGTATGATGGTACTACTAAAGGAAGAGAGTTTACCCAAATGCAAATGGATACTTGGTCGAATAATTAATGTAATACCTGGTAAGGATGGTTGTATACGTGTAGTGAATCTAAGAACAGAAAACGGCACTTTAAAGAGGCCTATATCTAAAGTTTGTTTGCTACCTATTAAAACAGATAATTAATTGTATATATTGTTTTAATAGGCGTATTATCTCTACATTATCTCAGTTATATTTATAAAATATGTTGATGTATTGTATTTCAATTATTATAAATTAACCATGTAGTATTTTCATGGAGCATATTATTTTTTATCTTATATTTGCGTTTGAAATTTTAGTTTTTGTTTACATTATATGTATTACATGTATCACAATTTTTGCAAATTTAGATTTTCTATTGCAAATAATATTTGAGAAATTTCCCAAAATTTGCTTTAAAATTAGTGAGAAAAATTAAGTATGTATGATGTATGTATAAGTATGTACGATGGAATTTTCAAGTGTTGGAATTTAAAATTCCAACGCGTGACGAGATGTTTACGCTCACTTGCAGCTCCAATTCCCCCTGAGGTGGAGAAAGAAGAAACCCTTCAATTCAGACTCAGTTCTCGTGTGAGCTGGACCCAGAGATAGTTGCTCCTCTACTAAGCAGGCGACGAAATACTCTGATTTATTTTATGTTTACATTTCCTCCTATTAAGCGAGGTTGTGATACAAAGTTGCAATATTTGCCTTCTTATTAAATTAATTAGCATATTTGTTGAGTTTCATAATAAACTGTTTTAAAAAACTACAGTCCACTACTTTTTATTTCAGCTACAGACATGTGGAGATAAAACTTCTAGTTAAATAAGATGAAAAAGATCAATTTCTTTCAAGAAGGGAAAAATACTTGGATGGTGATATTCTCCCACCAAATGACGGATATTTGAAGACGATGCACCAAATAAACATAATCAATGAGGTTTAAGAATTGGACATTCAGATAAAATATGACTGGCAGTCGAATTAACATAATACGCAATGTAGATGGGACATCGCTCACCAAACAGCAAATATTTATGCGGGAGACGAGTATAACCGAAGCGAAGCCGAGTCAATTTGACGTCCAACTCGGGCACTGGAACAACAGACCACAGAGTAATCTCAGACTGAAGATAATGCAGTTTATAATTATTTTATATAATGTTTGTAAAAAATTGTCCACAACCCTTTTTTTTAATTGATCGTCAAAATGTTGTCAATATTTGAATCTATTTTTTATAAGACTCTTGAGATTTAATTACATTAAGATCCTGTTCCAGAAAAAATACGACTATATTTTATTCAAGATTTTAGTACATAGGTCTAAATACAGGATGTATCGATAAATCACCTAAAATTGCTGTAACATAATCATGGAAATATTTAATCGGATTATAACTAGGGAAATGTTTTTAACTGCTATATATTTAATAAAACTTTAATTCACAAAAGTTTTTAATATTTACAAAGTATTAAAACTATAACAAAACTGAACTGATCGAACAGGAATATAGTAATTCATAAGTGTCTGATATTGAATAATGATATGAAAAATAATACTCAATAAAATAAATAACTAATTTTTTTTTTAAATTCTTGATTAATGAATTTTTTTGAAATTGAAAACAATATGCTGTTACGCTTCTAAAATATATTTATAATTACATTAAAAGAATTAAGGCACAAGACACATTTTACGTAAGGGAAAACACGAAAAAGATTATTCATATGTTTATTCTTACAAATATCTTATAATTCAAAAAGAAAGAAAAAAGAATCTTTTTTCTCTTTGAAAATGGTACCCTAAGAATTATTAGACATTATGTCGTTTTCAAGCGAAGAACCTTTGATGAAATAATTTATTCTTCCTTTTCTTCACCCTCATTTCTAAGACAGAAGCTATCCGATTTTGTTGTTCAGAGTCTAATTTAAGAAGTTCATTCTTTTCCCGTCTTTTAGTGCAATTAGAATCAACGCATTATTAACAAAAACCTTATTCAATTTTGTAACGGTTGCTCCTCGTTGATATATGTATGATCTTGTGGTAGAAGCTATACATTGAGTTGCACTATGCAGATAGCAGTAATAATGCATACAAGATGTATAAATTAGAAGGGTCTTGGCAGAGCCTTCCTTCATATACAATGAATTATGTGAAAAAGTTTCTGACGTGAGTATGGCCGCATGACTATGATTAATAGACTTTGAAAGTGGAATAATAATTGAAGCTAGACGCATGAGACATTCCATTTCAAAAATCGTTGGGAATTCAACATTCCAAGATCTATAGTGTTTAGAATATGCAGAAAATGTCTAATTTCAGGCATAACCTCTACCACGGAAAAGGTGTCGTTTGTATTACAAATTAATATGCTGAAACGATTTAATTCTGAAACTGCGCTTTTAAAAATGGATGAGTAATTGGGTATTGGCGTTGAAATGCGAAACACGTGGTCACATAACCTCTTCACTGCTGTAATGAAGGCTTCAGTTGTTAGAGCTGTCACCGTCTCTAAATGAATAGCTTTAATAGCCAAATATATAAAAATCGCTATATAAATATTTAAAAATGTTAACTTTCATTTGTTTTGAAATTTTATTTGTTAAAGACCGTACAAATTCATCTCATGAAAATGATGAACTTGGATTTAACCGCTATAGCGATTTCTCAATATTTCATATATTTCAGTAGTTTTTTTTTTTTTTCTTCTAAAGTACCCAATACAATTGTGTACTTTTTCTGTGCTATACCCTTACCATTAATGGGCCAATGCTGCATTCTAAATTGATGTACAAACCCCAGAGCACCAATATGCAGAAACTTCTTATGCACATACTCAAAAATTAATTTAGGAAATCTAAGTTTACTTGACAAAATTATTTGATATTTTGCTTCAACGAATAAATCGGTATTATTTAGCCTTCTACCAATTTTAATTGATGAAATCTTATCTAAAAAGGATCTTAAGTCCTTAACCTATTTGTCTTTTTAAATTACTTTTTTCGAAATCTTCAATTTTCACTCTAAACTCACCCAATTGGGCTACTCGGGTTTAAAATTCAGTACCTCTTTTTTTAATTCCTCTGCAATTAAATGTTTACTCACATTAATACAAGTCTCCACGGTTTTCATGTCATTAATGAAACTAAAAATAAAGCTAAAAATTCTAATTAGTTTTATAAAATTATTTGTAAGATTAAAGAATTCTCCATAAAAATTTGAAGTATTATCATTTTCTGAAAGAGTCACAACATATTTTTATTCATCAGTATAACCAAGATATGAAAGGAATTAATAGTCCTCAGATACATCACCTTGTAAATCTGGGCGAAGAAAACGGCCTTTTTTTAAACGTTCATCTACATTGCAATCTTTAGAAATTAAGTCTACAGGATTGATCTTGGGATTCATGTACACTGATGGAAAAAAAAAATCCCAACACCAAGAAAAAATTATTGTACAGTAATGAAATTTTAGGAATACATTTGTCTAGGTAACATATTTAATTGATTAAAGTTTCAAGATCACAGGTAGAGCCATTGGCGAGAAGAGCCATGTCAAATGTGAAATGTTGGTACATTAGTAACCGGTGTAACCGCCAGAATTTTGAATGCAAACGTGCAAGCATTGTGTCGTACAGGTGTCGGAATCAGTTTGTAGGATGGAGTTCCAAGCCTGTTGCACTTGGGCGGTCAATGCAGGGACGGTTAATGCTGGTTGTGGATGATGCTGGATTTGTCAACCAATGATGTCCCATACGTGCTCGATTGGAGAAAGATCTGGTGATCTAGCAGGCCAAGGCAACATGTCGACACTCTGTAGAGCATATTGGGTTACAACAGCGGTATGAGGGCGAGCGTTATCCTGTTGGGAAACACCCCCTTGAATGCTGTTCATGAATGGCAGCACAACAGGTTGTATCACTAGACTGACGTACAAATTTGCAGTCAGGGTGCGTGGGATAACCACGAGAGTGCTCTTGCTGTCATACGAAATTGTTCCCCAAACCATAACTCCAGGAGTAGACCCTGTGTGTCTAGGCCACAGACAGGTCACTAGCAGGCGTTCACCTGGCCTCCTTCTAACCAACAAACGGCTATCACTGCGACCAAGGCAGAACCAGCCTTCATGAGAAAACACAACAGATCTCCACTCCTTCCTCCAATGAGCTCAAGCTTGACACCACTCACGTCGCAAACGGCAGTGGTTTGGAGTCAGTGGAATGCACTGTACAGGGCGTCTGGCTCGGAGCTGTCCTTAAAGTAACCGATTTGTAGCAGTTCGTTGTGACACTGTGGTGCCAACTGCAGCTCGAATTTCAGCTGCAGACGCTGTACGATTAGCCACAGCCATACGCCGAATACGACGGTCTTCCCTCTCAGTAGTACCACGTGGCCTCCCGGAACCTGGTCTTCTTGAGGCAGTACCTTCCCTTGATCACTGCCGCCAATACTCATGCACAGTGGATACATTCCTGCCAAGTCTTTCAGCAATATCACGGAAAGAAAACCTACCTTCTCGTAGACCTACTACACGACCTCGTTCAAACTCAGTGAGCTGTTGATAATGGCTTCTTCGTCCTCACAGAGGCATCCTTGACTAACATTAACCCACTTCGTCAAATCTCAACTGTAAATAACGATCATGAACCTTACAGCGCTTATTTAAAGCAAACCTCATTTGCATGTTCATAGAGTCGCTACTAGCGCCACACTTACGCGCGTAGCTCGAAATTTGAATGGACGTCATCTTTCAGATGTATAAACACGCCTACCAAATTTCGTTTATCTAGCACAGCTCCTTCTTAGTGTTGCAATTTTTTTTCCATCAGTGTATTTCCAGTGATAGTTTTTTTCAAATTGTTTGGAACTTGCTCAAGTTAACAAATTTGTTGTTAACGAATGTTTTGAGCTTATGAAGTTCAGTCCTAATCCAAGTTAAAGCGGTCTATGAGTTCGATCACTTCCAAATTTTATGAATAGGTAATTGTAGAATTGTCAAACCTTTTGAACTAATCTCAATAATAAAAAAGTGGCAAACAATTCCAGTGTGGGTATAGTAAATGTTTTGAAAAAAAAGCCAGTTTGGACTTAATGCATAACAGTCAAGTTTGAAACTTTATCGATTCTCTAAAACATTTTAAGTGGACAGCAACAGCTTAGGTACATTCTCTTGCAGCGGAAAAAATGTATTACAATACGTCCAGGAAGTAGAATACACTTTTTAAATTTAAAGTTATTTTTTTCTAATAATTTTAGAAACTAATTCTCCCATTCTTTCATTGTATCTTAAGGTAACTATTCACACCAATTTTATTTTATTTTCCAAAAGCCTTCAATAAATATCTTGGCCTTCGTGATATTCACAGTCATTCAATTTCTGAAAGCGAATTTCTTTTTGAGAAACTGGCTTTGCCATTAATCTTTATTTTGTATGTAAAAAAAATTCACATTTGGATTCTAGCCCTCCAAGCGGCGGAGACGTCTTTTTCTGGAAGGCACAAACCCTCCGAAACGGGCGTAACCGTGTTTTTTCGTTCTGTTCAGTTGTTTCCGAGACGGGCGCAAACGGTTTTTTCCTACTTTCAATTGAAGCGTCGAAAAGGGCGAAGACGTGTTTTTTCTTCTGTGCCGTTCCCCTCCGTTAATGACCTTCTTGTCAGTGATAGATTACTTTACGATAACCCCCTAAAGAGAACCGAGTAGAAGCACTTAGCGCTCATAAAAGAATTCCTTATCGTTAAATGATTTAAGTAGGAAGTATATTTCATGTGGTTTTTAGAAACTTATGAGAAAAAAAATCTTCTCACTAAATTTTACTTACCAAAATAATAACTTACGAACACATTCCTTAGTAAAGCAAAATATTTCTAAATAGATTTTTACGTAAAGCGTTGCTATTAAACAATTTTAAAATACGTCTAACGCCTTCAAAAGAATGACAAAAATAAAAATAATTTAAATAATTTATTTTATATATTTATTTAACTACTTTGCCTCAAAATTCATGACATGAATACATTGACAAATTTTCAGTTAAGAAATAAAGACTGTCTGTTAAAATTTGATTTTTGATGTAAAAATGTTTCAATTTTCTTTTTCATTTATTTAAAAATACGGCATAAAGACTTGCAAGGAATTTCATGTTTTAATTTAATTATTTGTGTTTAAATTAATTTATTTTTTGTGTTTTATTTTATTTAATTCGCAGTAATGTAAATTTATATTATAGGCTCCGAATCAAAAGTTGTAATATATTTATAATAGCCATATTGTAAAATTCTTTTTTTTTTTTGTAAATCGCGAGAAACGATAATCACAAAAAAATTAATTAGAAAACAGCTAGAAAACAAAATAAACAAAAAATTAATTTAAACAGCTGGTCCAGGATTTATAAAATTTGGTACATAATTACTTCCTGACCAATAGATAATCACTAATTAGAATCTTTTTTAAATTTCTTATTTCTTATTTATTAAATCTTAATTTAAATTTAATCAAGCAGAAAAGCTTATTGGCAATTTTTGTGTCACATTAAAATTCAAAAGATTAACTTTCCTCAGACAAAATTTTCGTTTTCGGGACAATTTTTATTCAGGTTTTAAAAACAATTCAGAATTTTAGAAGTAATTTGTAACAATTCTTTTTTATAGAAATGAAATTGAAATCAATTTTGTTATTTTACCGTAACTTTCCGGCGTTACTCTCTTCACGTTGAGAAAAAATATCTGCTTTGTTTAAACAGTAACTTCAGTTAAAATTTTTAAGAACTTTTTAATGGCTTATTTGAATAACACGATGTAAGAATCTTTCGCATGATATGCCATAATTGATGAAATCAAGAATAACGACATCATTAAGACTTTGATGATGAATGAATGAATATTTTAATGAGCACTTTAAAATATTTAGGAAACTATTTTTTAAATGTGACATATGAGATACTTTATATACATTGCAACTAATCCCAATTTGAAATAATAATTTTCTAAAACTATTTAAAAATGTTTCTACAATTTCAAATGATATCATACTAATAGTTTCAAAATATTTGCAAAGATTAAATTTTGAAAAGAAAAAAAATCTTGCGTTTTAATGACTCATTCTGGAGTGTCATGAAGAAATAGGAATCGTCAGCGCAATGAATATAATCAAATGAACATTAGCTTGAAAATAGAAATAAAATGCTCAATGCAAATTAAGTTTTCACTACTTTATTGAATTTAATTTCGGATTTATACCTGATTCTGTTAGTGATTAATGTATATATTCTATACATTAATCACTATATTATTTCTGCATTCATTACGTTATTAATAAATCATTCAAATAAGCTGTAGATTTTTGAACAATATATAAATTAAACAATTCATTTAATTAGTATTTAAATATGAATAACTTATTCTCAAAAGTACTTCTGTTTTTTCAAGATCTGATTCTTTGAATTAGAAAAACATTAAAAAATTTGTATGAAGAATCAATCCAAAAATTTTAGTTGAATATTAGTAAAATTAATTTTGAAAGTTGCTTAGTTGCTACAAACATGCTCTTGTTGTCATTCCCAATAGCCTTAATTACGGTTTATATTCTGTTTTGCCTTGATTTCATTTAGGAATATGACAAGTACGAAATTATTTATTTTGGAACATTCGATTTATGCACTTGTACATTCTGTCATTCAGAACTTAAAAAAAAAAATGTTCCAATCTGTTAACTCTGCTATTTTCAAAAGATAGATTCTAAGAAATTGTGTTGAAGCACTGAAAAGTGTTTTCTTGCCAAAAGTGATATTTGATTTTATATATATATATATATATATAT
>JAPMOQ010048006.1:1311769-1387783 GCA_026543055.1 Argiope trifasciata | reverse complement strand
ATATATATATATATATATATATATATATATATATATATATATATTAAAACTGACAAATAACTTTTTATCCAAAGCAGGCAAAAATATATTAAAATAGAATTTTTAAAAAAAAACTAAATTAAAAAAAATCACAATTAATTATTTTACAAAGGTTTTTGATTTCGTGCAAATATTTAGATAACTAAGGCTATAAGACCTTTACATATAAAATAACGAAAACTTCTGTGAGTGAATTGCAATTAATATCGCTTCACATCTCACTAAAAACTGATTTCATCAGTTGAAAATTTTCAAAAAAAAAAAAAAAAAAAAAGTGAAAAAAACTTTTTTTTTTTTTTTTTAGTTTCCTTTGTAAATTGTCTTATAATTTTTAGTTAGAAACAGCAATATCCTATTATTATTAAATGCAAGAACACCTTAAGTGATATTCTCAATTATTTATTTTAATTCCAAAAACTTTAAAATGCAGCTTTCAAAAGTTTGTCAAAGAATTATCGAAGCATATGCTCGTCTATTGCTCTCTACGACATTAATTGATGTGATGTTATAACTAAGATGTAAATTTTTCACCTCTCAGTGTAAAAGATATCTTAAATTACGTCTGTAAAAATAAGGTGTAGGAAACACAAATTTTGAAAATTATATGAGTTCGGAAAAAGAATATTTATTTGCATTAAATATTACTTATAGTATATGCAGGAAACGTGTAAATGTGTAGCATGATTTTAGCATATTTATATATCTAAATGCTTTTCTTCTTTTATATATATATATATATTAATAAAAAGACAAATAATAGCTTAGTGTCTTTTGTAAAAATGTTGGAATAAATACTGATATGAGATAGTCAATATAATTATGTAAAAAAATTAATTTACAAATTTAAGCCCTCTATGCAAAATATTTTTTCCCTTTCAAAGATGTGAATTCATATCGCCTTTTAATTTGAAACTACATATTGCTAATACGAAAAAAAAGTTGGTTTTTGAAGAAGGGAGGGGAGGAAAGCGGTCATCAGTAAGATAAGATAGCCAGATAGATTACAAACCAGTCTCCCCACTGGGTTAATGGGAACCCCGTGGCTGGGAAGAAGGGGAAGAGAAAAATGCTCGTTTCTTTTTCGGACACTGCCTCGTGTGAAGCTGATATTTTTTTGAAGCAACCTATTGACGGATAGAGATAAATTTTTGAGAAACCATACTCAGAAGGATTGGGCGCTCGGAGGGCTAGAGCACTGCGTACTCAATGTTTTCACTAAATCATCCTAAAATTCCCTACTAAACCAATACAATGATGCAGAAGAATCTTTCAACAGTTTTGGACTGTTTGACGCCCGTTTGTGTAGCTCAAATCCAGCTCTCGGGAATAGTTGAGATATTTGGACATGTATATTCTTATCACCTTTTAATGTAGCATCCATGTAAATATTATTACAAAACACATCTGCTCCATCAGCGAAGTCTGCTCTCTCTTTCATTGCTAACTCTTTTAAGTTGTTGGTGGCTAAAAATGAAGCAAAAAATGTTCCACAGGTTACTGCAAGGGTAAATAGTTTGTAGCTTTGACTGGGGCATCTACACTTGTCTTCAGGACTGCTGTTTGTAAATCCCTTTGATTAGGATCGGTAAGTATCAATCTGCATCATTTTTATTTTCTACCTAAACGCGTTACCTATATTTTTTAAATCTTCTTTCTATGGAAAAGAGATCTGATCGAATAATTCCTCCTTTTAACAAGATGGAAGTTTGGCACTAGTTGTTATAGCACTTACATCGAAGACAGTCCTTAATATCCTTCATTCGATTATTTGAAAACCTTCATCGCTTAAGCGCATGTGTCAGGAGACTTTTATTTCATCAAAAAAGGGGACAAAATCAAAGATGAAAGGAGAAGCTTACATTTAGTAATAGAGTGAACCTAGATAATTTGTAGAGTTAGGGTTGTAATAACCAATAATATTTCCAAGGAACACCCCTTAGCGAAGTACAATTCTCGAAAAGCACTAGTCTTGGGAATTCTAAAACAAAACTTAAATGCCTTTTTTAGATTGTTTGTGACGTCATGATGAATGCAATAGTCCATCTTCGACATAGCTTCATTTTAAATCTTTTCTGTATAGTCTGGAAGCTCATATTTATTCATAAATTCCTTATGCTAAGTTTACATAATATTACATGCCAAAATACTACTCAGTCGTTTGACTGTATTCTCTTTAGAATATTCTAACAATAATTCTACGTTTTCCTTTATGGGCAAGTGAGGTGTAAATTTTCCCGTCTGTTCTCTTTAATCGGTCTAACAAAGTTTTCCTGACAGTGAATTTCCTCTTCCTTTATAGCAATTTATTTTGTATCATTTGGAGGATTCCGGTTTAAAAAAAAATACTTAATGTTAAATCTCAGATTAATTCCTTTGCAAATTATCAATTGATTTGTTTTTGAAACAGGTGAAATGTATCAATAACTAAGCCAAATTTTGTAATTTGTAATGCAACATTTCCATTTTACAAATAATGTTTTTCTAATTTTAGAATTCTAAAAAATAATTCACTTCTCATCAATATGTCAATTTGATCTGGAATTTGGAAATTAGAATTTAAGAGCAAATTAAAGAGGGAATATTTAAATCTGATATATTTAAGTTTGATATAAGAATTACATCGGTACTTTTAAGTAAAACAGAGAATTGTATATTGTGAGAAAAGGTACAATAACGATTTAAAACTTCAATATTAGTTGCATACTTTGCCGACTGTTTAATTCCATTCATCCTTGTTATTCCTTGACTTATAGACTTTAATTCCTGATTTCTTTGCTAAATCTTCTTGTATGAGGCACATCATTGAGACATTTTCTAATAGTTCCCATAATTCGACTCTGCATAAACCACCAACCATAATATATATCACAAATGTATGCAATAAAACATATTTATTTCCAAACTTACTACCTGGTCTTCGAACCCGCTTGTACTCGAATTGGTTTCTTTCTCCCCTTCACGTATCTCCTCCCTCAGATTTTCAGTTACACTGCAAATTTTATTTGACTTATGAAATAGATAATTATAGACCTTCTTGCAGCCGAAAACTGTACGTCTGTAATTGGACATACAGGCACGATGAGGTGTGAGGCATTTTTTACAAAGTTTGATATTGATTTCAAAATTCTTTCTGCATTCTACGGGGATATTTTGAAATGCAATACATTTATAAAGGGAATGAGCATTTCAACACAGAATAAAGAATTAACATTTCTTTTATTGCTATTAACTTCGAATGTTATTAAATTAAATTTTTATACATTGTTTTAGTATCAGGAATATGAATAATAATTTTCAATACAACACTTCTTTTTCAAAAAAATTCATAACAGACTCAAATGTCAGAATTTCAGCTGTTTTCAGCAAAAGGTCAAACAGTTTTCTTGATTCTTTATTAATTTTTTGAAGAACATTATTTATTAAAATTATGTCTGATAAATCACTCTGTTCATAATTCAGAACTTTTAATGCTCTGAGTATTTTTATTAATGCTATCCATTAAATTTCATAATTCTTATGCTGATAAGCTATAAATCTTGTCATAATTTATTATTTCAAGGATATGAAAATCTATTAGTAGATGTTGGTTTTCATAGCGATCTTTTAATACTTTAAAAAATCAAAGCTATCACTCAGCGACTCTAAGAGCTTTGCTTTTCCTTTTAGATGCTCGAAGGCTGTATAGCTTTTGTGAACCATTTAGTAGATCATCACTATTTGTTGAATTAATAAATCTATTTTCAAAATTTTTCACTCCTAAAAGTTCTGGCAATAGAATTTGAGGCAAATGGATACCAGATTTACCACTGCAAACAAATCAATGCTTACATTTCAAAGAATATATTAAGAATTTATGTTAATCGATGGAATATAGATGAGGAGAACCAGAGTTTAAATGCCAGTAATTTCCTTTTCATAACTTCTGTTTCTCAGTTACATAAGATATTTCATATAAACTGTCTTCAATAATGTCTTAATAATGTAATATTTTTATAATAAACAAATAAACTGACTATTGAAGTGAACTAAATTGAAAGTATAAATTATAGAAATCAAGCTTTTTGAGCTTTGTTTTTATCAACTGATTTATAAGTAAATCTATATCTAATATTTGTAAAATATCATTCTCAATAGAAATAATTGCATGATTTGCTAATGCCTCTTGATCCATATATAAATAATCTTACATATCTTTTAATTATTTTCTGTTTTGAAAATAATATCTCTGTCATAGTTACTGAGACTGACATTGTGAATAAAAGGCATATCATTTTATAATTGTCAGGAAAGGAGTGAGTTAAATTGTTAACAACATTATGATTTATAGTTTCGACCGGTGATGCTGCACTTTTTGTAAAGTTTTTTTAAAGACTGTTATTCGCGTGTAAGTCCTATACTATTAATGTCGCTTTTATTTTTATCTGTTTATATTGCCTTCAGTTTTTAAAATAAATTGACCCTATCCTTTTCAGAATATATTTTGAAGTCAGAAATATTCCATAAAAATTTAAATCTTCTGAAAGAAAAAAATAGGGGTTCAAGTCTTTCATTTAAAGAAGGTATCACCATATCTAATATGCCGTTCCCCCCAAAAAAAGTTATCTTGAAAGTTCACGACTTCATTCTGCATAAGCTTATCTTTGCATTTGTAAAATTTTTTAAATTTATTTCTGGAGGATTTTTCTTCGTTTTTAACACTTTTATGAGCATCTAAATTAGTTGTTAGTTTTTTACCATCCGTAAACGTATTGAAATCTCTATCAAATCTTTATTTTTTTAGCGAACAGTTTAATTTGTTGAAACTTTCCTGAGAAATATTAAATACGTTTTCTTGAAGAATATTACTACTAACATTAGCCTTGTTCAACATTTTGTATCATAAAAACATGATAAAAGTAAAATTAAATTTCATATATTTTTTTTCTTAAAAATGTGAAGGGATTTTTTGCGGTATTATTAGATTTTCTTCCGGTTATTTCATAGAAGGCACCAAAAATCGTTTTTATTTGAAATTTTAAGGGGGTTATTGCATCTATCTTTCTTGGATCACCTTGTAATACAAACATACTTGTAAATGTTTCAATGTTAAATTTGAAACATATCTTTTTATAACAGATGAGTGATTAATTATAACTGGAGAAAGGCGAAATCGAATGAATTATTGTTCACAGAATCACATACAAAAAAGATCAAATTAACGGGTCACAAAATGGTTGTCTATCGATCCTAAGGTTAATAGCGATTTTATTATTTATTTATTTTTGCACAATGCTATGTTTAATTTTTATGACTGTGCATTTCTGTATCTTTGGCCACATAGGTTAAATGTTATCTACACTATTTTTCTGTAAAATCTTTAATAAGAATGTCTTTAATCTTTCACCGGTCGTATATGTTATCAGATAAAATACTAAAAACCTTTCATTAATACTCTTTTCTATATTTTTTAAATTAAGATACTTCAGACAAAATCGATATTTGCTCTTGATGGGTGACATCAGGGACACAACCAAGTAAAATAGCAAATTACTTTGGTTATTTCATCTTATTTAAAATAATTTCTTTTATGCTATCCCTGGTAATCTAATTGGTATGTTTTGAATTTTATCTTCAAAAAGTGAGACATACATTTTTGAATTTGAGCTCTATTAATATGAGCAGAGATAAGAGAGTCTATTTGAATCATCATGTGATCATTTTTACACTCTGTCATCGGAAACACGAGAGTTCCTCTACTAAAAACTGAATGGCAAGAATAATTATTTCAGTAATATCGCACCAATGGTTAATTTATATTTAAAATAAATGTTGAAATTTCCTGGCAGCAGTTTTATCTTTTCGCAAACGTTCTAAGAAATCTAACCAAATATTTAGATTTTGGAAATATTTTTTTTCTTGTGAAGATTTAAGAGCTCATTTAAGTAGCTCCAAGCATTCAATCCAAATAAACATCACTTGGGTATTAAAAAATTTGCAACAAAAACAATACTTTTGAATTGAATGTAGTAACCAATCTCTTTAAATTCTTTCATTGTTTAGAAAGATCCGATAAAAATTTATTTTAGAGAATTTGCATCAGTTTTTGTCTTTCGGATTATTAAAATTTGAAACCTGACTTTGATAATATCCAAGACCATTTAGGATGGTAATGATAGACTTTGCCATAAAGAGGCATAATCAAAGACTTGAAAATAAGTACCTAACGGTGTAATAGTAGATTTTACCGTAATTTCATCAAATGTTACAATCGGCTGAATTAAAGTTGAAGATAATTTCTGGATCAAAATAGTTTCTAACTTTTCTGAGAACAAGTTTGCTATCTTTTTGATTCTGTATAATTTGTAATTGGTAATTTCTTTTTTAAAAAAAAATCTAAAATAACAATATTAATAACAAACAATCAGTCACCAAAATTAATGACAAAAAGACAAATACTCCACAAATTATTACAATCACAACAATCAATAAATATTCAAAATATGAAATAAGCAATTTAGCAAACAAAATATAAAACGCATCTAAGGCGTTTAGTCTCATATACGCCATGATTTTAGAAACATTCGAACAAGACAAAAACTTTCTTGTTCAGACAGGTAGAGAGATGGGCAGCTCTTTTTCCTTTTTTTTTTTTTTTTAAATTTAATATTAGATTTTTGCTTTCATCATAGATATAACGGTTCATGTTTTTGAATTAAATATTTTTTTCCTATTGATGTTTTTTAAAAGGATGAAAGCTAGTGCCTTAGCCTTTTCGATTTAGTGCCGTCATGCCCTACACGGATTTGCTTTCATTGTCGTTTCCCAGACTTCTCGGATTTCGTTAAATCATTTAACTCTTAAACTGAAAGACAATGGCGCATCAAAAATTGTACAGTGTATATGGTTGTATTTACTAAAAACATCTGAAAAAACTCAGATAAACTTATTTGGTAACCTTTCATCAAGTGAATAGATCTCTCAAGATACAAATCCATTTTCTTCGGCAGGAAATAGAATGTATATCAAATGTGTCTTATAGCTGGAGGAAGGGGCATTAAAACAGATTATTTCCTTTCCAGGCTGATTAATTGGATAAAAATTCTAATTTTATGCTTCATACATTTATCAGATTCTTGCAGTAATAATTTTGAACTGATGTGCTACTTTTTTATATTAACTTTTGAAAGTGGCAATGCGAGTCACAAAACTAAATGGCCAATCATAATGTAAGCATGGGCGGTTAGTCGTACCTCTGCTATATTTCTGGGTTCTTGCCGCGCCCTTGCGAAATTATAAAGAGTTTGTGCCAGAAGGTGTCAGTTTCGAATACTAAAAATTGATGTTTTTTTATCGGGTGGAAGTTTGAGGTGTTATTTAAGAATTTTCTTTGTATCTTATTTAGATCTGTTGAAAGTTTCAAGAAAATTGGTAAGTCTTAATGAAGAGCTAACAGTGCTCATATAAGTTTAGTTCCGTTTGGACGGTTTTTTGAGCTTTAAAAGTGTTCGTTGATTAGAGAACTAAGCAAGTTTCGTTTTTTTTTCCTTTCTTGTTTATTCTTTGCTTTATTTATTATACACAAATATCTCGCTTATTGTACGCAAATTCAATATTTTTTGTTATTAATTGCATAAATTTAAGAAAAGAAATTTCAGGAATTTGTTATAAAGTTGATGTTTTAGTAGTCTTAGTAACCGTTTCCTTTTGCATAATTTCAAGATTTTTTTTTTCTTCCTCGTTTCGATTATGTGTAGTAGTAATTCTGTATCATTTGGATATGAATAATTCAGTTTTCTTTTGTTTGATGGGAAATGAGTTTTAAGTATTTTGCATAAAAGTTTATCCGTCAACTTTATATGACTTAGAACTATTTGTTCATCGTATAATTCTGCAGGGAATCATTTATATATCTGCCATTTTCATAAATGGTAAGGGAACATAAATAGAAATATTTTGCCAGCAGGAGAAATTAAGTGAAAACTTTCAGTTCTGGTTTATGGAACTGGAGTGTTTCTTTTGTGTAGCAAAGATAGAATTGTTTTAACATTTGCAAATGCAGTTTCTAAAGACTAATAAATTTTGTTGTAGGTTTTCGCAAAATAGATTTTTAGTAAAATTTCTGATTTTTGACAAAATTGAGCTATCAGGATTGTATCCAGCAACTCTACATTTTAGTCGACTCTTTTTGCATTGCAAAGATTGCTGTATTTTGGCAATGTTTAATTTTCTAAACCACATTTGTGCCCGATTTCTTTAATTTGTTATTTTTATCTAAATTTATGAAAGTTCATCAAAATTGGACTAATATTAACTTATGCTTGGAAAAAATAGCTTCAATAGCAATTATTCTTAGGTTTCATATATTTATACGGTTTTATGTAGACTATAAATATAAAATGTAATAATTTGGAATAGTTAATTATCAGTCTTTGGCTAGAGATTTTGCAAGAAATTTTTATAATTCAACTTTGTTTTTGTTTTAATTTTCAATTTTGCATTCAGTTTAGATGCTTAACTGCTGAAACGTGCTTTTCCTTTTACTATGTTTATTAACTATTAATGAGCTTTGCTTATTAACTTTACATCAAAGTTTTAAGATTAATTTCTAAAGGTGCTATTGATGTTTATGTATTAAAATGAAATTTAATATCAAAGTAAGCTATAGCTTGATTTGATATTGTATATTGTGCATGGAATTCCTACATCTTATTTTTACAAATATTGTTAATAGGAGATTAAAAGCATTGTTTCTTATTATGTATATATACACAATAAGAAATAATGCTCTATTTTTAAAGATGTTATATAGCACTTTCCACATTATATTGATATCATCTGCAAAATAATTTGCATACTTAATACATGCATATGGTAAATTTTAATTTGCTATGTTATGGATTTCGACTTCCTTTGTAAATAGAAATATTAGAATGTTAAAAAAATATTGGTTTTTAGTAAAATTATTTAAACTATAAATTTTTATTATTGAACTCAAAAGCTTATGGATTAGGAAGCTTGTTACCATTTCCCTCTTCCCCTTATAAAATTTATTACAATAGCCGCTGCTTGTAGGATGTAGTGATCACTTAGTTTTGTTGATTAAAATAGCTGGAAACAAGTATCCCATATCTAAATATATAGATAATTTGCTGGTTCTAGCAATTAACATTTTGTTTGCAATCAGTTTCAATGGCCAAGTGTTTTTACAAAGAGATGTGGAGATCAATCTATAGGATGACTGCGACTCATTGAAAAGTTGACAGACCTTTCTTAAGAAGGTCATGAGGCCTGATTCAACATTGGCTAAAATTAGATGACAAAAATAATTACAATTGGGAAAATATAAAAGGATAAATTTATGTGTAGATGAAACAACGAGATGATAATATAGGACAAGGAAGAGAAGCAAGAAGAGGAACTGCCATCAATGCATAAAACTATGTGAGCTATTTGACCCTGAAACCTCTCTACCTAACTTTTGTACAATTGAAATTTTAAGTCCCTTGTAAAGATGGTTCTTCCTATATGTATTGGGAAAAGTAGAATTTATTTACTCGATAGGGAATAAGTTTGATCTCTGAGACGTATTTGCCCATTGGGGTTGTAACAGTTTTAAAAGATCAATTCAATACATTGTTAAATGTTGTACAGAATATTATTTATTTAAAAGACATATTAAATGAAAACATAACGGTAATCTCTATTACTTTTTAAGAAATTAAAAAAAGATAATATATAGTTTTTTTATTCTTGTGCGTTATATCAATTTTTCTGTTATTGATGAAAACAGATGTATGATGCAAATGATATATGGTTCCCCCCTCCCTCTTACTATTTTTATGGAATTACATTATTTTCAAAGTATTGTAGTTGATCATACAGATGCAATGGTCATTTTTACTTTGACCTAAAGCTATTACAAGTTTTCCCACTATAATTAAGTTTTGAAGAGGTTGAGAAAAGAATAGATAAATTCTTGCTGATTTCAATATTTTCTCTTTCTGAAGAAATGCTGATGAAAAATGTTTCTTAATTATAGACATGCAATATTCAAAACTTTTCTAACTATAAATGAATTATTCAAAAGAAATGATCATTTTAAGTCAGTTTTATTGAATAAATTCTAATATGTAATATAAAACAAATAAATATTGATACAGTCTTGCTATTTTTTTTTTCAGAACCTTTTATTCAGGAAATTTTTTTTTATGAAGATCTCCAAAGCTACTTGCAAAATAATATTGAATACATTGAAGTTACTAAAGGAATATTTTTTTTTACAAGTGGTTATTCGATTATTAAAAAGAATATTAAATGGCTGAATTGGTTATTTTTAATTTGATGTTTCCAAAAGATTTAAGATTTTCTTTTTAAAAAATATTCAAATAAAATGCTTTTGTTGATTTGTTCTTTTTTTAAAGTAAAAGGGAAACAAACTATTCTGTATTTTGGAGTTATTTAACTATTTTAATTCTATTAATCAATTTTTAAATTTCCTCTATCTTGTATGATTACTGTTATTACCTTTCATAGGCTAGTTTTATGACAAGGTTATTTTAATTCTAGTGTTACTTGTAAAGTAACCAGTTTGATCTGATCTTTTCAGCAGTTGCCTGATTATTACATCATTGGATGTGTGAATGTTTTTAGTAGTAATTATTATTTTAGATTAATATTTTTTTTCTTTGTCCCAGTGATCGTTATTTTTTGCATATTTTGATTTTTCAAATAGTTTCAAATAATTTGTCCCTTTCTGTTTTAAAAGTAACCCAGTACAGAATATTTAGAGTTGAATATTGGGCTATAATTTCATATTCAATGAAAATACAATCAAATCTATATTTCTGTAGTTGGTTTTTTAGTTTTATTTATTTTTTGTAAAATCAAACCTTTTGTTTACATTTATTACAAAACTTATTTTTCTTATTTCCAAATTTATATTTAATTAATAAATTTTTGATTAGAATATTTTTTATGTTAATATTCTTGTTGAATAATTTGTTAATTTTGTTCTTTAATGAAAGTTTTAATTTGCAATTTGTTTTATTTACAATACAAGATATCATTATCAAATTTGGATATCAAACTTATGAATAAAATTATCTGATTTTTTAAAAATAGCTAATTTGGCTCTTTTTCCTATGGTGTTAGGTAGTAGATTAAATGAAATTTATCAGATTAATTTGGTTTAACTTTGAGCATAAATTTGAAACTGTCTCTCTGAATTTCTTTGTCTCGTGCTTAAGAAATCTTCATGATGTACATGAAATATAATTAACATAATTGGTTTACAGTAATTTAATTTTCATGTATTATGGATATTATTGGTTATAATTTTTTAGTTTTATTTTTAAGTACAAACTAGAAAAGTTAAAAGTAATTTTTCTTTTCATCTGGAATCTAAATATTAAATGTTGATTTCTGTTGAAATCTTAATTTTGCAATGTTATCCTTGTTGATGTGACCAATTACTTGTGTATGATTTGTGAAAAAATGGAAGAAAACTGTCTCTAGATCTAGATGGCTTTAATTCGTTATTGAAGTAATCCCTCTTTATTGATCATTTCATTTACGTCTTATTCAGTCATCTCATTTGTGGGGGTTATTTGATTGCAAATGAAAGAAAAAAAAAATAATTCTATGTATTAAGGGAACCCTTTAATGGAATTTTATATTTACTTGAAAAAACATGTTTCTTTGTCAAAATCCGTGTCGTAAGAGACCTTAGTTTTTCTTTTGATTTTTAAAGTAAAGCTTAAGATAAATATGTTCAGAAGATAAATTCCTTTTATTTTTAACCAGGGTTAAAAGAAAGGAATATCATTAAATTTTTTTGTAATTCATTATATGTACAAGAAAGATTGGAATATGTGTAAACACTAGGAATTTACAAAGTTCGGATGTTTTAATTTGTGTACACATTTTAACTTGATTTCAAAAATGTCTTTATATTTCAATTAGTTATTTAAGAGTAAAAATAAAAATGCATTAGACTTTTCTAGATTCTTGATATAATTATAGATTTTATTAATTGTTCATACTTTTAGGACTGAAGTTGCATTTCAAATTTTCTCTTGTACATAGGATGTCTCTACTATCAAGGACAATTGATAATTATTAAAGATAAGCATATACTTCCATTTCGAAAAATTGTTTAAATGATGTATGACATTCTTTTTAATACTATCAGAGTCAATACATGTGCTGCTGAAAAAGCTGTTTAAATTTTTTCTTCTTTACTTGATTTTTCCTGTTAGTTATATTTAATCAATTATTCTATATACAACATTTTAAGTTAAAAAAAAAGTTTGTGCTCTTTAACTAAAAATGAAATTTCAAGTTTCATAGTTCAGTCAATACTGTGTTTTTATTTTGATAAATATGAATTATAGGACTAGAGAGGTTATTCAAAAATTTGACTCCCTCTTCCCATTAGCAGAAAATATATTGACCCAAACAGAATTCTTTGTATCATTTGGAATAATTTTCCCAATTAGAAATATATATCTTGCAGTTTAGATTGTAGATGTTAAGCCACTATTGAAGTTGATACCCTGTATATAACATAAGGTAAAAAACCAACTTCATAAAATCTTATTTTGATTAATTTTTTGTTGATAAAAAAATCTGTATAAATTTTATTTTAATTCAGTTTTTAAAAATATGAAATAATTTACGTGTTATGAGTATTTGAATTCTGAAAATAATATAATATCCTGTAATATAAGGTGTTCTCTGTTTTATTCAATAGCTGCTCCTATCTTTGTGTTTTGTTTCTGGTTCATGTTCTGAGGGAGGGGAGGGGGGATAGGAATAGTAAGGGGATTTTATTTATTCCTATTGTTTAAGTTTTTTTTTTACATAGAACCCATCATTTGCTTATATCTTGAAATTAATTTATATTGTATTGCAGTATAGGTTTTTAAAAACATTGAAATTGTGTTGGAAAAATTACTGAATTTAAAAATGCATGTATCATTTTTTGTTACTTATTCTTTGTTCTCATTAAAACTACACCTTTAAATTCAAAAATTTTCAAAATTTCGGTTGTTTCTTTGAAATTATATCTTGGAAGTATTTTTATTTTATTGACAATTTCATGTGTGACAATGCTATGTTTTAAAAGTATATATGTCAGTATTGCAGAACTGTTTAAATCTTTTCCACTTGATATATTTTTCAGACAAATATAAAGTAACTTTATTATTTTATTGAAAGTATTGTTACAAGAAAATTGGAAAAAATAAAGTGCTGAAACAGATGAACAATAAATAAAATGAATTTCTTTTAAAATATTGGAAGATGTCTTTTTCCTCCTGTTGTGTGTAATACGTCTTGATTATAATTTGGGTAGTAAATATTATAATTCTTTGTCACTTAATTTAAACACTTTAATTTAAGAATTGCTGGCCTTTTAATACCCCTACTATATGCCAGTTAATATTGAAAACCTCAACACTTAGAATGAAAGAAAATATGTTCTGCTATTGAAATAAAGAAGCTGTGTTTACCTGTTTTTCCTTCAAACGCATCTCTCGGATATGTGTTGTTTTACTTGCCAGATTTTAACAATGATCATGGCTTAGACTTGCATAATATGCCTTTGGAAGATTTTTTAAAAGTTCTTCAATAATATGAATGAGAGCATTTTTATCTTTGTATGTAAAAGGCTGTAACTCCTTTGAATGATGTTCACCTTTAACCAATTTATATTATGCTAATATATAGTATAATTTTCTTGAGGGAGAGGGGGGAAGCTCTTGGTATTTTGATTAAAACTTATAATTCAATAAGCAATTAACTTTATCTCCATTTAAAATTAAGGATCTAATATGTTGACGGTGCCTTCAGGGTCCAGATGGTCATTGTAAACTCGTATTTTCTAAAATATTTCCCATCTATGCTCATAGCTCATCTTCTCTAGGTTTGTGTTTTCACAAAATGTGTTAAGAAGTTTAAAGAGGTATTAGCTCAGATGTTATCACCAAATTCCATTTCCAATGAGCTGTAGCTTCAAAATGAGATAACAATTTCTTTAAAAATAGACTCAAATTCGATTCAAATCAGAATGCAAATGAAATTTGAAATTTTTTTTGTTGATATTTTTAAATTTCATTTTTATTTTATGATTGAGAGCTGTGAAATGAAAAGCGCACTAAAAAAATTAGTGCTTTTCCTCCTTCATTAATTTTCATAATAAAAATTTTAATGATTTTTTTAAACAAATTATGGGTGAAATAAATTGCCATGAGTTCAAAGCATTGTAGTGAAATTTTATCTAAATTATTTAAAAACTCAAGATCTCTGGCCTGAGATTTTTTACAAGTGTGTTAAACTTTAACTACGTTCTTTGTTGCATGTATTTGCTGTAAATGAGGATTATTGTTGCTTCGATATTATGTAACATCAGTGCACATATCTGATCATTAGGCATTCTGAAGCAAGTATTATAAATTATTTCCAATTTGTATCTGAGTAAATTCAGTCATGAATCTTATTAATAAACTGGTTATGGATTATTAGTTTGAAAAAAAGGAATGTAAAACTGATTTCATGTGGTAGGCCTTTCTGGAAATTTATGTATGCTTACATTTACTGAAATAAAACTATTTGAAGGTAGTTTGCATTTCTTGTAGAACTTTAAAATATTTTGAGCCTGTTTAAAGCTATTGATTCAATGCTTCATGAGAACTCTATTTCATGTCCCATGCTATTATAATCCCAAGGTTATTTAAACAGTGTTGTGAGCATGAAGTGAAAGACAAATCACAATCCCTGTAGCTTAGAATTTGTCTTGGCTCTTCCTAGACTTCCATTGTCAAAATTTTTGTTTAAAACAAAAAAAATTTAAGAAATATTGAGCCGTATCAGGTACATGAAGTTGGATTGTTCTTCTGTGTTGTAATATATAATGGAAATGTGTTGGTAACAAGAATGCTGATGACACAGAATTACATAAATGCATATTTAAAAAACAATTGATTTCAAACAATGAATAAAAGCAGCCAATGGACAAACTGAAAAATGAGAATAAATGCTTTTTGTGAAATGAAATATAAAATATAAGGTAGGGATCTGAAGAAAACAAGGCATTTACAAAAAAAGGGAGGAAAAAATGATTTCAATTATTTAAATTTACTGAGCGTTTAATTTTCCCTAAACTATCTTGGTAAGCTTTCAATTTAAACATGATTCAGCCTTTCTATTTAGATATTAATTCATAATGAAGTGGGAGAAAAATGAAGAAATTCTTAGTAATGTATTAAAAATTTTATGAGAAAGCCAAAAATGCCTGAAAGAAGTATTAAAAAGCATGGAAACCTTTAAATGCACAAATAAAATACAGTATTAAATGTACAAAACTTTGGTAGCAAAAAATATTTGTTTGGAAAAAAACAAACATATAACTTGAACACATACCATTAATTCAAAATTTCAAAACCAAGGGGAGGGGAAAGTATTTACATAAGTTCAAGTATTTAATTTTGAAAAGGCCGTTTTTGGGAAAATATTCCATTTGAGAAAGGTGAAGTTTATCTTATTATAAAGCTATATGATTCAGTGTTACAGCTACCTGCAATGCTGCTTACTATGTCTGTAATAACTGGTGGATAGAATCGTAATGTATGAAGTTTTTCAATTTCAATAGGATTTTATACTAGAGATGTAATTTCTTAATAAAACGATTTTGTGCTCGGGGAGAAAATTCTCAATTTGTTGGAGAAATAATATGATTGGTTCTTTGTTAGAATAACGTTTTGTCTAATGGACTTCATATTTATTTTTAAATGTAGCTCAATTTAAAATGATTCACAAAAGTTAGGCTTTGAAGTGTCAGTTTTTAAACTTTGTTCTTCCTTATTAAGGTGTCCTTTCATATCTTCTTTGTTGAATAGTGATTTTCTTAAAGCATTAGATTAATTTTATGAAGGAAGGCTAAGGTATATCTAGGCGTTATTATTCAGTAATTTAAGCCAAATCGCGATTAATCTTAGAAAACTTATCGTTTTCTTGTTCAACAATTTCAGTGGTTGATTTCGAGTACTGCAACAGTTGCTTTTCTATTATAGTTTAAATTAATTTTAATTGAAGACATGTACTTATTACTTACTCATCCATCCAATGACAGAATAGATTGGAAGAAATATATAATCTTAAATTTTTAACATTTCGATATTTTAAAACTATGAGACGTCCAGTAGAAATCTTTTGCTTTAATATTATTTATTACTGATGTAAATTATTGGGTAAGAATGTTGATTTGTAATAAAACTGAACATGAAATATCAATTGTCAGGAATGGCAAAAGTAATCGTGTGTTCTGCATATTTATTTTTCTCATTTTCTTCCAAACGAAATTTGCTTTTCTACATTTTTTTAAAAATATAAATTTAGTCCGTCGTTAGCATCGGTCTCCGTTAACTTTCTGAAAGTAGGTCAAATTTGCTGCTTGAAGCAGAGGCTCTTTTGGGTAAGATAAGATTTTCCGAAACTAGTTATGTACTTCGTCCATGATATGGTAGTTCATGCCCTTTTTTCCTTGCTATTCTAGTTTTACGTTTGGATCTTACTACTTCAAAATTTTTCTGCTGTTGCATAATCTTTCTGTTTTTTCCCCCCTCTTATTTCTGTGAACTTGCATGAACAAAATTCGATTAGAATTTGAGATAATTTAATATTTCCCCTCGGAAATGTTTTTGAAAGCAAAATATTTCCATTGTTGAAAGAAAACATTAGTATTTTAGTATGGTTTCTAGTATACTTTCTAGCATCCTTGTATGTCGCTAATTTTCTAATTTAGGTTCTTATTACGATTGGTGACTTTTACGATCTTACTGATATAATTTTAATTTAACTTAAATCTTTGAAAGGAAATCGGAACTTAAGTTTAGAATGCAGAATTACTGACTAGATCGGAACTTGGGAGCGAGGTCAATTTAATTCTGAGAGCTCCGATTAGTCTGTGCAATTCGGCTTTAGTGTCTTGGCATTGCAAATTAACTTTCTGATTTCGTTTAGTGAAGCAAGTTATACCCGTGTGTGTGTGAGAGAGAGAGAGAGAGAGTGAGAGAGATTAAATTTCGAATCAGCAGAAAACTTAATATTTATTGCTTTCCATGTCATTGTTACTTGTATAATTGATTGAATTAATATACGTCCTAGATCAGTTGTGTAAATTAAAGTTATAAAAGTGAATTATTAAAATTTCCTGTTAAATTTATCTGTTAAACAAAAGAATTGGAAATAGAAAGCGAAACTGATAGGACCTTATCTATACATTGTTTTTTTATGGAGTGCAGCTTAAAAATGAGGCTTGCGTTAGCTACTGATCTATTAATGAATTTTTAACTGGGAAGAAAGTAAATTCATGCTTAACGAAATTTGAAAACAAAATATTCATTTGCTTTTATCCTGGAAATGGTGTTATTTATCACTGACAGTGTGTTTTATGCAAGTTTGTCAAATACTCGGATAAAAATCTTATTTAGGAAACTCGCTGTGCAAGTTGGTTGATTGTTATTTACTGATATGCCTAATTACAGTGACCTTTAACCATTTTTTCCCCTAGAACTTTATTTGCACTTAACAATGTATTGGTGATTTTAGGAAGTATCATTTTCGATTCGAATGACTGATAAACCGAAAACGCGGAAAGTGCCTTTTAAGTCTTTCTCCTCCTCCTCCGAACACAAAAAGCTCAGTGCATTAAGGAAACCACCTGGTTCCTTCAAACGATGACGTATTTCGTATACACCCATAAACAGAGAAAGTTATTGAGGTGTTAATAGATTGCAAGAAGAAATTAGTGATAAATTAAATTTTCTAGTATTTGTTAATTGTGATAGTATTCTCTACTCGCAAATATTGGTTGTTCGGAAAGTCATTTCGTATTTTTTTGTCAAAATGAAAAGAAATTTTCGTTTAATGAATAAATTATTTATTAAATTATAAAATTGCCATTCTGGTCTAATACCTTTTGCCATATTTTTGGTAGTAACATGATTACACGCTCATAAAAGTTTTGGTCTTTGTTGTAAAAAAAAACTGATCGAGGTGGTTTTTGGCCTCCTCATTTGAAGGAAAAATTTTGCAAATCAGTTCTGGTACTGATGTACTGTTAACACATCTTCTCCACACATATTGGCTAATTTATTTCTGGCTTGAACAGCATTTTTACCTTTTATAGCAAAAAAGAAAAAAATGACGAAAATGCTGTTTATTGCTCTCCATATTTAAAAGGGCACCATCCAAAAACTACTGCGAAGAATCAGCTGCACTTTTTCACACTCAAGCCTTGCTATATCAGCTCTTAAAACATAAAATGATTTTGCGGTTTAAGTATGAAATTGGGTGCGAAAAATGCAATTAAATCCTTTGTCAGGAAAAAACGAAATTACTTTCCGAACAACCTAATAAAAGTTTCTATAAATGTTAAAAAAAATTATATCAAAGGTGATTTCATTGGAACGTATTTCTTATTAGATTTTGAAGTTTTCTTGATCTTCTTTAAGACATAATTATTTAGTTAAGTTTATATATACTTTCGAAGTTTGGAATCTGGTTATTGGTTCCTGCATCAGAGTTTGTTGCACGTTTTTATTTAACACAAATGCATGCTAAGATGCATAGTAATGAGTGGTGCTGACGTTCAGCGAAAGTTCGTGTTCTCGACTGAATTTCAATGTTTTAGACTTTAAATTCAGGATATCCTTGAATGAAACGGTAGTTAAAATGTGTGCTATTGACATAAGTTCACGTGATAGGTTATGGAACAGAATACATTAGCTATCTTTCTTTTAAACATGATCTATATTTGGTACAATTCCATTTTTATATTTGAGAAAATGTCAGATGCTCCCATGTCAGAAGTTTTCCTCTTAAAATAAGTATAGCAGTCAAATGAGTTTTTAATTTTCCTTAATTACCTTCTATAAAAACCTGTTCCGTTCATTATTTCAGAGGAATTGATTTAATGTTTTTGGATATGCACGCTGCGAAATTTTTGTGACATTTTAAACGTTACTTTAAAAGTGAAAAGGGTGCGATCTTCTTTAATTTGTTGAAAAGCAGTTTTATTATTAATTTACTGTAGGTTGGTACTTCATGAAATGTAATGAATGTGGCGCAGCTTAGCCAATAATGGCTTTGTACCATAAAGCACTAGCAAACTCAAACTTGTGAAATATAAAGATGTGTAGTGCTCAGTTTGAAAAATTAAATGTTTTTTTGACAAGTTTTTGACTTTCTTGAACACCATTATCGGAAATTATCAGCAAAGTTGACTGAGGAATATGTATATATATGTGCAGTTGTAGGAAAAGTGAATGCATTAAAACATTACCAAGATATGTTTTACACGTTCAGACAAAATTGCTAACTTGAATATTTGTTAAATCTTTGAGACTAATTTCTTTGTATTCTATTTAATATAAATGCGTTAAATAGAATCGCATATAAATTTTATTTTTACCATATAATTGACATTTCAAAAATATTTCCTTTGCCTTTTTTTTTTCTTTTAATCTAGTCTTCTGATAAGCTTCAGATGTTTACTAGCACTGAGTTAATTTCGTATAAACAACCATTTTTTCCGTTTTTGAAATAATTTAGAAGTACTGTGATGAAAACGGTAGAAAGCCAGCAACTGCGATTTTATTATGACTTCATTTCCTCATCATTTTAATTTTCTTCTGTTGTCTTTCAAGCATATTAATGGAAAGTTTTGATAATCGAATTGCAGCACGACCGCTTTTCCCACCGACTCCTGTATTTATTTTTAGTGTTATCTCATCCGAGCAAAGGAACCTGCTTTTAACTGTGTCGAATATATTGGCTTGACCGCACCTTAAAACAGCTTTTAAGCTAACATTTTTCTTCGACTTTCTTTTTTTTGTAACAGTATACTAGGAAGTGGCCATTTTTAAACGATAAGAAAAACCTGTATGTATTGAAGTTGATTTTGGTAAAAGAATTTGCCTTATGGATGGGAAATACAAGAGGCTGACTATCCCAGTATCTGTTGTTTATTAAGCGAACCAATAATCAAGGGAATTTCTATTCTTTCAAATCATGCGATAACTCTTGCATATGTTTGAGGAAAGTTACGTTTCAAACTATGAGAAAATATATTTTCTTTATTCTTTTGTTCATCTTTTATAATATTTCCTTCTCAAATTCCGAATAAAATGTTTAAAAAGATTTTTCTCGTATTTCCTTTCTTCAGAATAAATTTATAAGTTTATATTGATTTGTAAATTCACAAATTATCCAACACATAAGAAATGTTAATTTATATATCTTCCACATCCTATTGAAATTCTATTATCAGAAACGACTCGTAATAAAATCTGTTTAATAATCGAAATTAGTGCTATTGAACATTTTCGATAATGAGTCATTCATTTGAAATATTTTGTTTCAAAGTTTATAATTTGCATTGAAGTTTGTCTGCTGTTACTATAAGTAGGAACCATCACAAATTTTTATATGCCCTTTTAAGTTTCTTTATTTAAAATGTTTTACAGTTGGTTAACATTTGAATAAGCCGGCATTACGTGCATTGCCATTGGCAGTTTTCTTTGGAACTTCAAATGCTTTTTACCTTGATATCCTTTCTAACTCATGTGTAAACGAAGTCTATTGTATTCTCGGAAATTTATGCTAACGGGTGCAACGAATGGGAACAATACATGTTTGTTTTAGGAGTTAGTTTCTACGTGAGCATTGAATGATAAGCGTTCATGTTAACTATGGTAAGTATGTGTAAATAGTGCATTTCGCTTGTGTAACATTCCTCTTTCCTGCCTTTGACTATCTCTTCCTCTCCATTGAATGCTTATATTAATTTATTGAAATGCTTTGCCTATTTTAATTTTTTTGGCATCCTGTTTGAAATCGATATTTTTAGTTTTGTTAATTTCACTGTGAAAAATATAAAACTTTAATTTGATACTGGAAACATGAATTCAAAGAAATCGAATTTTTTATTCTTCTGTTAGTATTCCAAATCGGAAAGAAAACTGTGCTTTGGCCATGTTTGTTTTTAAAAAAATATTTAAACATTCTTTTTTATATATAACATCATTGTAATAAGCTGGATTTGAGATCGAGAATCTGAACGTTATTTTTTCTGTAAACTTTCTTTTTTGTTACTTGCAGATGTGCATTCACATTTTTTATTGAACATTTCCAATCGTCGACAAGGGTTGAAAAATAAATTCGGCCTTTTTTTTAATGGTAATTCCTATCACTGGATGCTTAACATTATTAATGAGAGCTTCTGCCTATTTCATCAAATATAGTTGGGTTCCAATATAAGTTTTTGTGCATAGAAGAAGCAAAAAAGAAAACCATTTGAAATTTTTTAAAAGAAACAGTTCTGTTAACTTAGAATTGTCCCTTAGCAAGTAGTTCTATTTTTATTTTTGATTCCTTATGTAGAAAAAAGGGAGTGGTCGGGCGACTATTTTTAATAACCAATAACATGAGGGCGACAGTACCGGGCAGTCGGAAATATCAGGTAAATGTCTGGAAAATTTTAAATTTAAATATCGGTGAAAATTGCTTATGAGAACGTTTCACGCCAAGTATGTGCACGATCTGTAATCATTTCTCTGCATTTGAAACCTAATGTCACCAAACGATCATAGCAACAACAAACAGGGATAGCTTTCTTTCAAGAATATGGCGACCTTTGGGAATTTCATTATGAAAAGAAGAGATAAGGTGCTGCATATAGGTACTAATAACCTCAATGAAACTTTCGGAAAGATGGATTGCTATTCCCAAAGAACAGAGTGGTTTGATAATTATTTTCCACCTACTTTGCAACCTTTCAATGTCATATCATTGCAAATGATTTTTTCATTTGGCAACAGTAATATTGAAGAAGAATTTTTGATCAATAAAGATTTCCATATTTTCCCACAGACAGACACTTGTAGCAAGAATAATTGTTTATGACAACATTCAAAGTACAGTGAATGAGTAAGTGACAAAATAATTGATTTTAAATAAGAAATTTGTGAACCAGATATGAAGAGTATAAAGGAGAAGCAAAGAAAGGAATTAAGCAGTGATTTAGAAAAAAAAAGAATATAAACCTAAATAATTAAAAGAAAGAATTTTTTCCCGAAGATATCAGAGTAGTGATCCAGGAAGAAATTGCTGACCTCTAAAATTTTGCAAAAGAAGCTTTTGAAACTATTTAATTTCACTTAAAGCAGGACTAATTGTTTGAAACAAGTTTTTTAAAGTATTTTTATAATTGATATTTCAATTTTGAAATTGGTTATTCATAATTTTTTACATTTAAGTGTAATTAGCAAGCAATTGTTATTGGAGTTATCTGTAAATTAGAATCTTAAATTTAGCATTATTTCTAATAATAATAAATGTTATGCTTTTATAAATGAATATATAATTGTTTTTGATTAGAACAGTTAATATATTTGTTTAAAAAGGTTTGAAATAATATTTTGCCAGTTTCCCTTTTTTAAATATTTAAAATATATATTATCGGGTAAAAATAATTATATTATTTTTATATTTATGCTGCATTATGTTATTCTGGTTTTTAAGCAAATCGTTCTAATTAATTATTGAACTGTTTTTGAATTTTGAGCAAAAATCGCTATAACCTTTATTATTAACATAACTTGCATTGTGAAATAGTTAAATGTTTCTTAGAATTCTTATGCAGTTACAGAAACACAGTATTTTGCTAGAATCTGCTGTTTTTTTATGTATAAAAAATATAATATTTTAATAGTTTTTAGGATGTTCATTAATTTCATAAAATTCTATTTTTTTTAACTTAGAAAAAATACTTTTATGAGTTATCTAATGTAAATTGTGCAAATAGTCTTTCTGAGTAGGAAGAAAGCCAAGGCACTTATATAATCAGTAGCCGTAAGTCAGGGAAATTTTTTTCAGGTTCTGTTGCCACTCTGAATAATAAGTATTATTGACTTTTTTGCGAATTTTTTATGCATATGTATTAACATACAGATACATCAAATATCTTTAAAACATTCCTTAAATCAAGTTATTTTTTTTTTTTAGAAGTTCAAAAATGTGATTTTAAAAATTTGAAATTATTTCAGTCGATTTAATTCTTCCATTTTTTCCTTATTCTATATAAATTTAGAACAAAACTGGGAATGAATTTTGTAATTACAATTAAGTTAATTTTTTAGAAATGTTTTTATGCACATGCATTCCATTTTCATTAGAATGTTTAGTTTTGTTTGCTAAACTGAAATCGATTTTTAACTAATATATATATTAAACTCCGAACATAAAAGGCAATCATTTTTTTTCTTAAGCGATATCTTTCTGATTAGTTTTATGCAATTTATTCAAAAATTTAGACATCTGGAACATTTGAAATATATTTAAATCGAACTAGAACGTCGTTAATACCTTCAAAAATATTCATTCCTCTAAACCCTTCAAATATACCTTTTGTCAAAAAGTACTTTTTATAATTTTATTTTAGTGGAATGTAAGCTTATATTTTGGTTATAAAGTAATAAAACGAGCATTTCTTACTTAGTCTTTTTTTTTTTTTTTTTTTGTCTTTTCTAATGTTCACTCTTTTTTTCAAAACATTTTTACTTAGTGAGCTATAATATTCTTTACTTTTCCGTTGTGTGCTGTGCTTTCACCTGTAGTCTCCGTTTCAAGAAATGGTTCTTGGTAATTGACTGAACTTCTCATTCTTCAATCTGAACACGCTTTTAAAATAACTTCCCCCCCTCCTCTTGGAGTAGTTCTTGAACTTGGCTATGTTATAGTGTAGGTGTTCCGCTTCTTATTCGTTTTCATTGCAATTGGTCACGGAAGCAGCTGTAAAGTTACGAGGGGAATGAATTATTTAATTGCTTCTGGTAATCATGTCTGGTTGACTAAGAGAAGAGGGGTGGTTCTTGAACATTTGGCATTATGTGTGTATTTAGAAAAATTCATTTTTTTCTTTGGGTGGATTGCTTCCTTTCTTTTAAATTTATTTTATTTAAATTTTTAAATGACTTAGAACGAACGTAATTGTCTGTCTTGGGAAAGAAAAAAAAAAGGCCGAGGTTAACTATATTATGTATTGTCTTTTGTGGATGCTTGTTAAATTAGCGCAGCGTTATTTGAAACATTAATTTTGAAAGCGAATGAAATTAAACTTCCTGTATTGATAGATTCATTATCTGTCAGTAAAGATAATTTGTTGCTTTCTTTTAAAACCCTGTTTGCAATTTCATATTAAAATTTGCTAGCGTACGAGTCTTTACTTAGACCCTACAATGTTCTATCATTCCCGTACTGTTGTCTCGGTACTCAAAATATGTTATTAAACACAGTCCAAGTGTCTATCATTAAAATGAAATCATATCAATTTTCTAGCTGTCATTGATGTTAGATCAGGCAAGAAAATGTGCAACAGGTTGTGTCGTTAGATATATAAAGCTTATTCAGAATTTTAAAGCTTCGAAAATAGTTTTCACTTTAAAGTTTATTTGTAATTTATGACATGTATTTTAATGCCCGAATTTTTGCTCCAGATATAGTTACTTGTTAGTATTTTTTTCCCCGTGTAATTTCACTTGCATGCCCTTTTGACAACTTGTGCAAAATAATTTCTGGAATTTCGATACTGATGAGATATGGCTATGAAACATGGAATACTATTACTAATTCAAGATTGTTACGATAACAGTGTTAGGAATTGAAGTATACAATATGTGCATAAAGTTTATCTTATTTAAGCTTTAATTATAAATTAATGTTCCTTTTTGTTTGAATAATAATGAATGCTTGGATTATGGGAATATTTTACTTCACTATAAAATCATTTCGTAGCAATTGATTCTTACTTGCTCAGAGATGAAATTTTTTGTTTAATAAAACAACTTTTACGTAAATAAGTTAATAGTAATTAGGACAGCATCTGAAATGAATTAAAGAGGTATTTCTAGAGAAGAAATGAATCAACAAACTGCTAATTATGTTTGTACAGTTGCGGGCATAATAATACGGAGATGCCAAAAATTTTAAAGTGTCATTCGGGAATGAGATTTGATTATAATGTATCGGTGATACTCATTTTATCGAGTTATGAAGCATTGTTATTATCCTATTGAAAAGTTGAATTCCCCTCCCCTCCGTGATAATTGAATATAATGTAAGCCATCTTATATTTAATCGATCTTAAGGAGAAAAATTTAGCTTTTAGATTTTCAGTGTTTAAAGTTGTGTGATAATTTTATTGAAAATTTTGAGGAGAGAAACATTACAAAGTATTTTACCTTTCTGTTTTCAATTGATAAGAAGAGAAATGGGCTGAGTTTGATTGGTATTTTATTTGACAAAGCCGTGTTCGTTATTATTTTAAATTAAGAAACAAAGTGACATCTCAGTAATCTTTGAATATGCAATCCAAAAATTTGAAGCTAAAGGGTAAAAAGCCATTATGGCAATTTTCAACGCATTTGTAAATCTAATCGCCTAAAATTTTCGATGCTGTCTGAACGAGGCTTCTCCGATTTTCGTTTTTAAAGATTTATGTATTTCCGATATAATTCCCTTTTCGATAAATGAAGAAAAGAAATTTCTAAATTTTTTTTTCTAATTATATAATTTATCTTTACTTCATGCATCTTCATCTTTACTTCATGTTGAATAATTTGTAAACTACGTCATTTTAGTACCTTATAAGTCACCACTTTTTAAATAGTATGATTACCAATCTTATTCATGTTGTTGAAAATGTAATGTTGAAAAGAAACTGCCCCCGCGTATCGTAAAATCCATATTCAGATGGATTGTTTATAATGTGTTTGGTTGAAATTAAGCCTACATTGTTCTCGATGCATTTCAAAACTTATTACAGCTTGCACTCTAAAATAATTGCTCAGTGACAGTCCTTGGTTATTGTATGAACAAATAATTGTTTTCGAGGACACCAAAAGACCTTGTAAATTTTCCATGAAAATAATTTATGGAAATAAGTGGAAGAATATGTATTGTTAAAGAGACTAAGTGAAATGTTTAATACAGTTTTTTTTAGAATTAACTAGTTGTGAAATTTTTTAAAACTGCCTGTAATATACATTGTGTGTGTGTGTAAAAGCGTATTGAAAAGTGGCATGCGATTTACAATCATTATATTGTCAACATCAGTAATGATTAACCTAAAATGATTTTTAATGTTGCATGTGAATGTTAAACTTTAAAAATAGTTTAGGAATTGCTTACAAAGGAAATCACTGGGTGTCTAGTGACAAACCGAAGTACTGTAATTCGAACTTGCATTAGAATTGTCATGTTGCATTTCAATTCTTAGTGAATGATAAACCCATCTTTTTTTTAAAAATCAGTCCAAGTTTTTCTGTTATTCGTGTGATCGTTCATTGCATGTCAAATTTATGTGGGTGCCGCTTGCGTGGGTGTTTTTAGCGTAGGAAGCATTTTGAGTTCCTTTCGATAACCACTTGTATGAAATGCTTATTGTTTTTTTGTATGTAAATTATGTATTCTGTTTTGATTTTCTGAAAAGAATTTTTTCAAAGTATACAATTTTCTTTTAATAGTATAAAAAAGTGTAGGTTTTAGTCTTTAGATTATACCTTAATGAATGGAACTACATCGTAAATACCCCATCATTGTAAATCTTTCAAAGTGTTTTAGGACATTTGAAAATGCAATAAAAGTAATACTAGTACTTAATTTAATTTTAATGTTTAAATCAATGTTTTATTGGGCATTATTTTCTTTTCTAACACACATTGCCACAGTTTCGTAGATTTTTTGAAATATTAGCATATCTTTGTTGTTGCTTTCTTAACATGCTTAACATTTTACATAATGTACACATGGGAAGTTGTCAGAAGTAATTAGCTTACGCTTTTCTCTTCATTTCCTTTTTCTTTTTTAATTAATGGAGTTGTAAAGTCATTGGTACTTCAGACCATAAAATCGAACACGAGTTTTTTGGTACAATATTGGAAAATTTTTTAATGATTCTGTCAGATAGGTTTCCGCAAAATATATTATAATTTCTAGTAGATATGTAGTCATAAATTGTTTAACTGAGTTATCAGACTAATTTTATGAATATTCTTTAAGGTGTTTCACGCTGCTTAACCTAAACATTTTGAATTTCGGCATTGTTCTTTATTTCATTAGATATAATAATGTATAACATCAGACGTACTGAACTGTGAATTAATAATCTGCGAAATGTGAGCTTGGCAATAAATTTAAAATTTTTGCTAATATATATATATATATTTTAGCGACGCTTGTAAAATAATAGCTGGTACCTTGCGCGTTGCTGCCGCAGAAGAAATAATATTGAAAACATTGTTTGGAATTTGAGATAGTTATCTATTTTAATTAAGAATATTTATTTTCTTATCGACAGTGAATACATTCGTTGACATTAAATTGAATTATTCGCTTAGTGTTCTTTCAGAATGGTAATGAAAGAAACCATTATTGTATCTCATGATTCGTTTCATATTCGTTCAGTAATATCAAGTTTAATATTAGAAAATATAATTTAAAATATTTTCTTTTAAAATTGATTTAACGTAGAAAATATATTTATATTATAAAAACTTTAATATAGTTGAAAAGATTAAAAAAAAAAACTAAGTTGGTTTAAAATTATTTGTACTATTAATATTTTTGGAAGTTACGGCAAAAAACGCTAACATTTTATTGAATGTTTTAGTTAAAATTTCAAACTTTTAGGATTGGTTCCTCTAAAACTTCCTCGCACACTGTCTAATAAAACTATTACCTCAGAGAACGACTTGCGTTGCATTTACGTACAATGTCTGCGAAATACTAACGTCTAGCTTCAATTTAGAATCTTTAATGAATCTGTTGTTTTATTGGCGAGTTATTTGAGAGTTAATCCTTGGTTAATAGATGCGGTAAATAGATCCCATAAATTTTTTTACTTATTAGATAATTTTAATATGCCTGTCGCTACCCGTAACTGCAAGTAATAACTAGTCAGAAGTTTTATCGGAATCGGTTGAGCGGTATGGCAGTGCAAAAGAGGGGTACAAACGTTTATTTTTTATTCATATAGATAATCTTTGTTTTTATTCCGCAAGATTGATTTCCAATTTCTTTACACGTCTAAATTGCGCGCGAATTGCTGTCTATGAATATTATTAGCGAATGAGATCTTGTCCTTGTTGATATACTACGTAATCCTTTCGTCTGAAGGCTAACTTGAACGCGATTCGTCGATTGCCACCTGTCACCTGCACGCTTTCATATTTAAAAGCTATGTTGTGCATTTTAAGAGCTTTCACCGAGTCGTAAGGAGTTGTCGGTGCTTTTTCGAACTACTGCTGTTATGAAATTCACGAAAGATAGCGAGTGAGTGTAATTTATTCATTTTGATTCATTCTATCGCTTTTCTTATCTGTATAATAATTCCATTTATCTAATGATAAATGAAATCATTTTGCAATTATGATTAGATTTCTGTATAAGTTTTTTTTAATCGAACATTTAAAAAAATGCCAAGTATATCAAAAGAACTTTTTCCGTTCGAATTAACAATGTTTCCTTTAAATCTTATCTTATGGGTGTAACAGGTACTTAAATTTTTTACATTTTCTAACAAAATTTAATGAAAAAATTCAATTTAATGAATAATTAAAAAAACGTTAAAAAGGTGAAATTATTTCTTTAGTTTGTAATTTTCTTTTCTAAAAAGGCGTTCATAAATTTTTGAATATAATTTTTTTTAAAGAAAAATTGCTTATGCATGTACTTTTCTTTTGCTTAGACCCATTTTATTTTCGGTAGGGCTGTGCTATCACAAAAATGTTATGTAGTTTCGTTATATGAGAAAAAGAAGGGAACAATTTTAGCTACCTGCTATTTTATGACATTAACAGATTGCGGTTAAAATATGCATAAAATGCAAGTTTTTTTTAAAGATTATTTATTTTAATGTTTCACCATACCGTTCATTTCCGATGAAAACTAAAATGATGATCTAAACTTCAATCTGCGATACTAAATATTTATTGGAGGGTTTGTGATTGAATACAACTTTAGATAGGGATTTTTATTAAAAAATAAACTAAAATCATAAATTTAATAAAATTGTTTAACAAAAACTGCTAGACGCAGCAAATAAAACTCGTAAATAATTTTTAAACTTTTCTTTGACCCATTCGCAATGTGTGTGTGCGTGTGTGTGTGTATATATATATATAATATAATATTAGGATGCCCACATTCTTAAATATTGCAAAAGATAGAAGCTAATTTTTAAAATATTTAGTAAATTTTTTAAAGGCATTTTAAAATTATTCTTAAACGAAATGATCAGGATAGTTTTTTCGAAATCTAATTTAATGTGGAAAGTTTTTCCTTTCCAGATTAAAAAATCAAAGCGGGACTGAATAGCTAATAAGAGACAATTATTTTCTGTAATTGAAAAGTGCGTTATTTTTTTTTTTTTTGACAGTTTTATAATTTTATGGATTTTAAAAACTGTTTGTATATAAAGCCAATCGTGAAACAAAATATTGTTCCTACTTGACAACTTGCCATATGTATGCCCATTATATTATGTGTTGATTCGCCCTTTGCCCGGAAGATCTGAATGCATTAGAAATGTAGCATTCGTGTTTTCTCTCCTTTGAATGTTTTTGCAAATTATAATGCCTTAAAACTTAATTTTTTTTTGACTTTCATCAGAAATTTTCTTTTATTTGAAGGAAATATATAATTTCTGAAATAGAATTAATTTTAGCATAGGTATTCAAAAAATAGTTAAAATAAATTGAAATAAATTTTTTTCATTTAATTCGTTTTTGAGTTCAATTTTTTGCACTGATTTATGTTGAAAATGGGCGAATTGGACAAACGTAAATAATATAAATATATCGTAAGAAAAGTAAGATAGTTTAGGAATCTTATGTAGTTTCTACTAAACATAGGGTGTAGACTTGTGGGTCACTAACGGTTGTAAAGCAAATTTTGTTCTAGGGCATTTGATAGTTCTGCCTATATTTGAAATGTTCCTGTGAGTTATAATTCTATTTCAGTGAGATAACGGAATGTTATGTTGTTGGCTCGAACGATATTAAGGATTTTTATCATCACTTAACAGCCGACGTTTTCCGGATAAACTTCCATTGCTCTCTAACCTCTCATAAAAATAGCGATTGCGTTATTCGACCTGAGATGCTGACAAACCCGTTCTGTTCCGAGCGCATGCAGTCTTTTATTTTTTATCTTTATTCTGTGGACTTTCGAGTTAGAAAACCGGAGAGAATATTAAACTCATCTGCCCTATTTCGAACTTTCCACCCAATTTTTATCCACCTCTATGCATATTGCCATGTGCAGTGAATTGTTGCGGGTTAATTTAATTCCTGAATTTTGCAATGCGAGTGTCATGATTGATTTCATTTTAAAAATTGATTTTAAGAATATCCACATTCTGAGCTAATATTATTACAGAAGTGGGAAGGGCGTGGCACGATACTCTGGTTCTCATCTTGTTAAGTGAAAATGATAGTGTATTTTTTTTTTTTTTTTGTTAAATGAAATTATATGCAAATAATTTTTTTAAAAATGTCCCTTGAATTGCATGAAACGAAATTTCAATATGCTTAATCATAATTTACTTGGGACTTTAAATACTTCAAACGACTGGATCTAACGTTTTCGATTGGTTTTGTAATTATTATATATTAGGTTATGAAAAATTAAAAAGACCTATTAGACGGTTTTAAATCGCAGAACTATATAAAAAGTGTGCAAAATTGCTTTTTGGATGTATTGAGTTGTTTGATTTCAAAGCAGTTGCCAAGTTCCATTATTCAATAAGCTTTATACAAAGTCACCAGTTTCGTGTTTAAAAAATTTAGCTTCATATATGTAAATATCTAAAACATATAAGAAAAATCGTATGATCCCCATATCATTATAAATTCCAAGTATGGAGTGAGACTTTTAATTACCTATGTACTAAATGTAATTTTCTGTTGCTTTTTAAAAATGATTCTAGTTGGCTCTTGAATATATTCAGTTATTCTTGCTTATAGTCGGTTTAATTAGAATCTTTAAAGCTCTATTAATTATCGGTTTAAGCATCTGGTATTTTTTACTCTCGATAAATTACAATTTTGATACAAAATTGTATTTTTCTGTTTTCGAATTAATGGGCGCTCTAGTTTTCTAATTATTTCACTGACTTGAACATTCTGTGAGAAACGACGTAAGCTTTGAGGTGCTGAAATATCATTTAAATGAAAATATTGAAAGCCGTTCTATAAAATCGGAATTTTTTAATAAAAAAATTGACTAAAAAATCTGTTGAAACTAAAACGAAATTGAAGGAACTGAATATAAGGGATGTGTCGGAAGGAACTCCTCTGTAAATCATTCCTGAGGGAAAGAAGTTATCATCTACCTTAGAATCCATTATTTTAATAATATAAGGGAACCCCCCCCCCATTGAATCAGCCTATGAAAAGTAGATGATGTAAACGTAGATGTATGTAAAGTAGATGATGACAGATGCATAATACAGACTTAATTTCTCGAATTAGAAAATTGAGATTCATTTAAGTTAATATGGACATTCAATAGCCTGATGCTTGTCTCATGATACAATTTCTTAATTGTTTTTTTCCCCCGTCATAGAATTGATGCTTTCACGATGTTCGCCATGAGCAAAGTTCTGGTTACAATTTAATTCGCTAATCCGTTGTCGATTTGGACTACAGCAAAATGAGTTGAGTTTGAAAAACGCCGTACAAGATATTTTAAATCCTTTGAACCAAAAGTTGTTCGGGCTTGGTTGCTGTTCTTAAGATAAATTGCAGAATTCCAAAAGGTACTCATTTACTTTGAAATTAAAAATGTTCACTAGAACCATTGCCTTTGCACTCTTTAACTGTACGAAATTTTGTCAGCATTAATTTGTTCTTCTCCTGATTTATCAATTTCTTCAGGGTTGTAGCAGAAAGCCATTCATCAATTTTGCCAAAACTTTTTATTGATAGAAAACAACACTTGTATTATTTAGCTGTAACTAGTTTCAAATTTTTATAAATGGGCTGCTGTTGTATGTTTTTATTAGAGGCCATATCTCAGAACTATTCCAGCTGTTACATTAAAATTTTATGTTTTACAATTGTAATTAACGGCATTTTTATATAACAGCAACAATATTGCGTTGTATTTACATCGTGTGGGACCTTGTTTTACTCACTATATACATAATTTTTGGGTTAACCTCGTGCTGTGTGACAGTATGAGTGTCAGTTGGAAAATAGTTTCTGTTACGAAATATAATTTGCATTTTTCCAAGCAACTTATTCTTAAGTTTATATTGCTGCCCGAAAGTCAAGATGCATTATCTTAAATGTTTATCGGTATTGTAAAAAAATCAGAACTGTTGTAAGCTAAGGATAGATATTGGATACTTTCTATACAATATTTACATTCTAAAAATTGTTTTAAAATCCAATAGCATAATTTAAGACAACGGGAAAATAAGTATCTTTTTAAAATTCAGTGGTTAATTATTTTAATGTTTCCTTTAGTTTTCTTTAAGTTTTAGGATTCTGGGTAGTTTTCAAATGTCTTGTAGGTTGGACATGGTATAAGAGCACTATATTTTCCGAATTGCTATCACTAAAATTTATAATATCAAAATTTCCCTAATATTAGATTTAAACATTTAAACCTTGATCTTTATTTCATTAAGTTCTTATTTAGTTAACGATGGCAATTTTCAGATTTTTAAATTAGTTTTTATTTCGTACGTTATGAAAGTAATAAGTTGATATATATCCTTTGATTTATTAATGATTTGTAAGAATAAAAACCGAAAACAAAGATGTGCAACAGCTTAACAATTTACGAATACCCCCCCAGGCCCCCGTCGGTGTCTTGGTATCTTGTATTGTATAGAAAATCGCACACGAGACCGCCAGTACGCTTGCACTTTCGTCCGCCATAGCAGACAAGTTCGATGGTACAAGTAGTGACGAAGCGAGTCGGCCGACTGGATATTACTGACATAGGCCAAGGTCGTGTCAGTTTCTCTCCACATTTGGCGTGACATCCATTCTGGCGATATTTTATTTATTGTAGCAATTTTATCTGTCTTGATTGTGGTTGAATTTAAAGTAATTAAGCTATTGAAATTTAAACCACGATTACAGCGAAACGTTTTCGTTTGTAGGTTGTTTTTCATTCTTTATGTAGTTTCCTAACTGCTCTGTTTATTTCTTACCTGTCGTCTAGTTTCGTAACTTCAAACCTTTTTCAAATGCTAATGCTAAAAGTCGGGAGAAATTTTCGTAACCTGAATACACAATAGCGTGAACTACTATTTAATTATTTACTTAGCGTGCATCGTTCTTTCAGTATTAATGCTTCAGAATTCCAACATAACTGTTCTTATTTGTATTGTATTCGTATGTATAATATGAAATTGAAACAAGCCCCGGATGTGAAGAAATTTTTTAAAACTCATTTTGTTTTTCTTACACCCACACGTTTATAACTGATAAAATTCAGAATTCCTCGAAAGTTAGCTGCAGACTTTACTTTCTAGTTACTTTATCTTTGTTTGATTGTGAATTCTTATTTTTGATAAGATTGCTCTAGATGAATTTCAAAGTCTTCCGTTTATTTGACAAGTCTTTTATCTCAAGTCTTCTGAAGTGCCTCTGGATTTAAACTCTTCCTCTGTGACCTTGTTGGACAGTACGCGTATTTATAATATTAATAAATATTATAATCATACTGAAAATAAAGAACAGATCTTGAATTTTTTGATTGAAAGAATCATTATTAGAATATGAATTTTTAAGGCATAAAATTCAAATGGATGCTATGCAAATTAATTTTTTTAGACTTATCATTCTTGTTTATTGACATATAGATTATTTTTCATTGCAATTTTTCTGATTTAACTACATCAAAAACTTTATATTGCGTATTCATTTTAAATATTTTAGATTGACTTGAGGAAATTGATACGCATGCTTTGAAAATCTGTATTAAAAATGTTAAAGGAAATTAAATCGTTGATTTCAGTAATTGAGATTTAAAATTTATATTCCTTTGTTTTTACATGTTTTGCAATAAATAATGGAATGTTACATTAAGTTCATTGCTGTTATTTGAAATAAGTTATGCTAAAAATTTCCATTTTTTATTTGTGGAATTGTAATTTTCATTTTCAGAAATTAGAAGCATTAATTTCGTGGGAAAAAAAAATGGCAAAGAAAAAAAATCTTGTTGCTATCCTGCTGGATCTTCATATTATTCTGTGAGATTGGAGAATCGAAATGGATTAACTTAAAAATTAAAAACTTCAAGGGGGGGGGACTTTTCATAGAATTACTGTGTCGTGCATATTCTTGTTATACAAATTGACCGTTTTTTCTTAGTTATTTATTCTTATAAAAAAAATACGAACAATCTTGATTTGTGGTTGAAAAGAAAGCTATTGGAATTGTTTTCATCTGACAGAATTTCATAATTTTTCAAGTACTGTAAATAATTTGCCGCTACCTTAATTCATCCTCAAACTTTCCACCTGAGAACTCTACTGTAAATATGCTTTTCCACAGGAGGGCTGCTCTATTGTGGGAATTGTTAGACTGACCAACCAGATAGCTTCTTTTCTGACATACCTTTAATCGGATTAATTTGAAAGGCTCTCTGCCTTCCAGGGTCAGTGTCCTTTTGTTTTTGTTGCTGCATGCTTTGTTTCCTCAGCTGTTGAACATTTTATTTTTGATTGCATTGAAAACTCAATCGGAGCTGGCAGACTTTGATGCTTTAAGCATATTTCGACTTTTCTATCGTCTAGGGGTTATGCCGGTACACATTTGTTTATTCTTATAAAAAGTACTTGGGTGGTAAATTTTCAATATTATGTATGTTTTATATAGTATTTGAAATTGTTAATAGTCTGGAAGTTATCCAAAGAGGGCGTCCTCGAAGCATTAAAATAAACCGTTCATGTCATTGACTCGCTTGTTTTTCATTTATTAATACATTCACATAAAAGTTTTGCAAAGCTTTCAAACTGGGTATTTCGATGATACTTTCTTGGCGTTTATTAGGAAATGAAAAATCTTGTGTTTAAAAGCGAATTTGTTAATTTTTTTTTTAGAATATTTAAATTAATAAGCTACATTTATTTGCTATTTCCAATGATGCGTTAAAAATTTTTTCTGATTTATATGTTTTATCGAATGGATATTTTCATTACCGGTGTTAATGGGTTGAATCGTATAATTTCTCAGGATCGCTACTTTGGTTCCGCGAGAGCCGTAGAATTTCATTGCCGTATTTATATTCGTGGAATCTCATACTGGTATATAAAATCAATGATTTTTAAAAAAAAACTGAAAACTTGTCCGTTTTTGATTGTATAGTGAAATTGCTATAAACTGTGCTTTGCTGGCCAACCACAGTAAATTAGAGGGGAATGCCTTTTATTTTCAGGGCTTCGTTTCAATTGTCAGGTTACGGCACTATCGAATGCTTTAAATACAATAAAAAGGTTTAAATTATCAGAGCTATTGCATATTAGAAGCAAATAATTGTATGCATTAAATTATTTACATAAAATCTTTAAAAGTGACTACATTTTCATTAATGAAATCTAATTTGTCCCATTTCCCAAAATTTTGAAAACTAGGAAATTTTCGGTTTAATTAATGAAATTAAATGACAAATTGCAATGATCTTAATTGCTGGAAATTATGCCTTTCCCCCAATTTCTTTAACCATCAATGACTTTATATTTGGTTTTTTAAAATGAAACAAATTGACACTGCTCTGTGTCGTTAAAAGTGGGTAATATTAAAGGGGGTGATCCAACCTTCTCTCCCCCGTATAAAATGGTAGATTTTGAGGGGAAAAAAGCAATGCATTCATTTTTTCCCCCATAATTTTTTTAAAACTGAATTTTTAGTATTTAAAATTTATATCCATTGATTTGCTACTTGTACTTTTGCATATATGTAAGTTACAGTTTAGTTATACCTTCACTTATCTAACTTTCTTTTCCAGTAGTCTATTTTTCACTTTCAGTCTTAGAAATGCCTCAGGTCAATGAAATGCAGCAGATGTTTGAGATATCTTAGTATGCAGGAAGTTAGCACTAGCAGGTGTTTTCGTGAGAATCTTCACTATAAACCACCATATATGAGGCGTTAAAATTCAGAGTACTTCATTATATCTGGTTTGCTTTTGTCATCCTTATAGCTTGAAAACTAAATGGGGGGGGGGATGATTTTTCTTTTCTCCAGTAAACTATATTGACCGATTAAATTCAAATGATGCCTAAGTATTCTGCGTTCAGTTTCATTTGATTGTGAAATTTTCTCACGAAAATGACGTTTTATTTACTTTTCTATTATTCCTCTAAATTTGTAAAGAACCAATTTATTGGGACAAAAAATCTACAATAATTTTCTTTTGCAACAGACCCCCCCCCCCCCGAAAAATATAGGCTAATGCCATGTTTCTCTCTCTCTAATTTTTTTTAACAAAAGCACGGTTGTTGAACTAGATATTTCCTGTAAAGGGATGGGACGTTGCTTTTGAAAAAACGTTGGCTCTATGCAGCCGAATTAATGATTGTGGTTGTCGCTCCTCTCGCATTCATAACAGTTGGGTTTTTCTGCAGGAGACATGAACAATACCGTAAATCCGTATCTAAGAGCTCACCGGATGCGAGTTAAATTATTCAGGAATTATTACTGCATTGTGCTGTGGAAGTTTCGATCTTCCTTTAGTATTTTGCCCCTCTAATTTCTTTTTATTGCGTGATTTACTTACTAGTGTAATGAAATAAATACTGACTTTATGATGCTGCTTTTCGTGCTAAAACGTAATAATTAATATTTATCGAACAATTCCCATTCAACTTAGATTTATTTTATCCTTATTCCTCTAGTTAGGAACAAGACATTCATTGTTTAAGACTTGAACTTTCGTACATATCTGGACACATTAAAAAAGTACCACCTTGATGTTAAACTTCTTTAAAATTTCTGCATTTATTTTTGTTTAGGTATAAAATTTCATTCATAATATTTCAGTGAGTTTTAAAAGTATGCAAGCCGTTTGAATGGAATGACTGACACACACACTACGATATAAACGTGTGCTTTTAATCAAATGATGATCTAGTTTTTCCACCGTTCTTTGTTATTGTTTAGAGAAATAACTGGTTGCTGAGGGATTGGTTTTCAGCTTGGAAAAAATCAGAGTCCATCGAATGAGACAGTGGTAAGGGACTGTAGGCATTGAAAAGGTGACTTTTATTAGTTTTGATTGTAATCATATATGAGAATTTAACCTGAACTTTAAAAAAGCATTAGTCTTAGTTTTGTCAGCTAAATGAACCATGTATGTTTGGTGGTCACTAACTTTAATTTTCTACTATTTGGTACCAATAAATAAGCATAGATAACGAATGCTGTCCAGGTATTTTCTGGGATTTTTTAAAAATTTATTAATGAAATGTTTAAGCAACGACATAGCGGTGATACTTCCTTTAAATATAATATTTTCATAATGAATTTCAATGAGTTTTTAGATTGAAATGTATCGCAATTAAATCATTTTGTTCAAATTTGCAATTAATGTATTGAAATTTGTGGAAACTTATAACTGCGCAAACGAATACATTTCTCTGCTGGGATTAGCATCATTCAATCCATGGAAGAAGTTTAGTGATGTTTAGTTTACCATATTTGAGTTTATTGAATAGTTTATTATTTGAGAAACTGTGAGCTTATCCTATGTACATTAGAGAATACTTTTAAACGAAGGAGCTCTCAAAACACGCATTACATGTGGATTTTGAACTTTCGTCTAGCTAAATTCTAGATATAATTTTTTTTCTGTATGTAAATATAAACCTTCTTTTACTATGCTGTTATTTAAAATAATATTGAATTTTTGTTTCCCTTCATTGCTTTTTCCACTCCTTAAAACTTATTCCATTATAACTAGTACATGAACGCTATTTGTTTTTCTCATACCTTGAATATACATACAGGAGAAACGCAGGGAATCCGCCCCCCTCTAGATTTAAGTGGCAACAGTACAAAAGCTTTAAAAATCCTTGTGATTTAAGAATCGTATTTATTGATCTTTAAGCTCAATGTTCTTCCTTTAAATATCTGTTTAAAATATTCATTATAGCTTTGTGATTCTGTGTTTGGCTTCTTCCAATTTTTCATAAATGTAATAAAAGCTAATTTGGAATTATGAGCATTGTCGCATTATCAGCCAACATTTTACTCCATTCATTTTCTTTATTACTCAGAATGTTTAGGGTAGTGATTTTTTTTTCCCTTTCTGGTTTGAGTATTCTTTTCGTTTGATTGTGCAGTTTTGTCTTGTAGCTGTGTTGTATCAATTTATAATTTTGACTCATTTTTATTCTTAGTCTTAATTTACCTGTATGGAAAATTTACACATTATCAACTGAATGGAATTTGCAAAATCAAAATTGTTAATTATTTTCATGTAGAACTTTTTTGGTTTCTTGATATAGTTACCTAATTTTTCTGTCAAGTTTGAAAACATAAATATATTTATTGCTTGCGTTTTATTTACAACGAATTTTTTTGTAATGTTTTTTAATTGTGAGGATATAAAAACTTTTGGGTCAGAAAAATATTTCATAAAAAAACAAAACAAATTTTATATATAGTTGTAGATTTTCATGTTACATAGTCAATACACGTATAGGGATATCAATGCTTGATTTAGGCTTTCTGCTTCCCCTAGCATTATGAAACTTTTTAAATGATTAATACACTTTAATATATTTCACATTTTAATACACTAGAGTATTTCTTTCAATAACTTATGCTAAATAAAAAAATATATTTTCATTAACTTATGTAATGTTTGTACACATTCTTATTCAAGCAAATGTTGTACATTGTAAAAAACTGAATGTAATCAAATAAATTGGAAACTGACAAGGAAATCCACTATATATTTACATATCTTGAGAAATTGCATATTTTTTGTTTAAAGATATGATGGCTTATTTGAAAAGAATTAAAATATTTCTTGTTTCTTGTTATTGCACTGCTTTGAAGCTTTATTATAAGGAGATTTGTTATCTGTAGTAAAGCCAGTTTATAATTTAGTACAAATTTGTGTGGTCAAGCGTAATCCTTGTTTCCCTTTACTGAGAATTTTTAAAAAATCATTAACTTAACGAACTTCATGCACTATTGCAGTCTTGAATATAACATTTCAGCTAATTATTCTTTATCAGGATAGCTTTTAAGGTGCTTTATTCCAGATAATAAATTACCCGTTTTATGTACTTTCTTTGAAATTTTAGCACAAGTTACTGTGAAAAAAGTGACATCAGGGGAATGTAGCATTTTTCAAAATTGTCTATCTTCCATGGTATTTTGATGAGATTTTTTTCAAATGATTTGTTCATTTTTTTTGGTACTTCAGGTATTTATTGGTGGACACTTATTAATAATAAAGAAAAAATACAATGTTTTACTTGAGGCTTAAATCATTATGCATGCTCTATTATAATTAAATTTTCTGAAGGAGTTAAAATGATCTCCATTTCTTGTGATAAAATTTACTTCAGTATAAAGCATTGAAATGGATTTTGTTATATGTACAATTTTTAACAAGGGTTATGGTTTCTGTTCATTCTGTTCTAAAATTCTGTTCATTCAAATATTAAAAACATACCCCCTACTTTTAATTGAATAAAGTGGAATAATGGATTTTGTATTTAGAGACAAAGTGTACGATGGTGTGATTAAATCATGCTTTTTGCTTCCTGCGTCATCCTACTTTTTATATATAAAAGAATATTGTTGGCACATCTACAGGAGCTACAAAACTGCATCAACTGTAATAAATCCTTTCAAAATATTGTCTTTCCTCTCCATAATCTCCTATTCTTTACTAAGAATGACCTGATACAAATGTTGATCAGTTGATTAAAGAAATTCTGGAACTTCAAATTGAGTGTAAAATAGTTATTTATTCTATATAATTTGAGTATATGATTTTTAGTGAATAACACAAATTATTATTTAAAATATTAACATTTTTTTTGTTTGGATGCATGTATTTCAATTTTTGTATATCTTATGCAGTATTACTGATTTCTTTGCTACTACAATGACAGAACTGTGTTCGCTCTAAATGTTCCCCCCCCCTCAGGGGCTCACCTTCTTTAGGTGAGTACGGGTGTCCCAATCCCGAGGTACCCAGGGATCTTTACTCCCTTTAGGTTTATACTCCTCTACGCCTCCTGCTGTCTCCTTTTTTTCTTTCCCTCGAGGGTAGGCGAGGGAGCTCTCCATGGGAAGCTGTCGCCGCTCTGTTTGCTTCTTGCTTCTCATGGACAGCAAATACCCCCACGTGTTTGCCGTGCGTGGCGACCCATTAGACGGTTGGTACACTTTGGTCTCCGGTGTATCAATCGGCTGGTATCCCAGGCACTCAACTGGGCTGCTCAAGGGGATCAAGCGAAGGGGTCACTCCTTGGGCTTGGCGTTAAGGGTGGTCACTATCCCCGGGGGTGACTCCCAGCGTATAGGTTCTGGTCAGCATTATGGCAAGTACCGAGGTTGGAGAAATTCCAGAGCCGGCAACTACCATCCCTTGTTGGGCTCCGTGGTGGGTGATGCCGCCGGACCCGAATTACTCTCAATGTCATATGGGTTTTTTTTCTCACGTCACTGTAGCATCATCCAATTCTCGTTTCATGATTATTAGCACTCAAAACACATTTCATAGAGTTTCTCCTTTCCTTGTAAACAAATTAATACAATCGACAATTGGTGAAGTACAAAACATAAAAAAATTACGCTCTGGCGACCTTTTGTTGCAGACTTCAGAAAAACAAGCTACTTTTATTAGCAAACTTACCAAATTGGGAGATTTTCCGATTCAAACATCTTTGCATAAAACTTTAAATTTTTCACGTGGTGTTATCTCTGAGCCAGATCTCATTGACTTGTCTGAGGGAGACCTCGTGACAGAATTTTCCGATCAGCAAGTATGCGCCGCACGTCGTATTAACATCCGACGTGACGGTCAGCTTATACCAACGAAGCACATCGTCTTAACTTTCCAAACACCAGTCCTACCTAAATCCATCAAAGCGGGATACCAAATTTGTAGAATCCGGCCTTACATACCTAATCCTCTCAGGTGTTTTAAATGTCAAAGGTACGGACATTCACAGCAAGCATGTCGTAGTAAAACTACCATGTGTGCAAAATGTGCTGAACCTGGACATGATGTAAATAACTGTAATTCAGATACCATGAAATGTGTCAATTGTTCTGGGCTTCATACTGCTTTCTCAAAGTCTTGCCCTAAATGGATTCTTGAGAAAGAGGTAATATCCACGAAAATACGAAAAAACGTATCCTTCGCAGAAGCGAGAAAATTAATCAATGACAGAACTCCAAAAGTTGGTGTAGCGTACTCTGGTGCACTTAAAGCAACACTAATATGTAGCAGTGCCCAAACAGATTCTCGCATTATTCAGTTACCACCGACTAGTCCAGTTTTAAAACAAATGACAAAATCGCCAGGGGTCTCCGCTGTTTCTTCCCTGTCATCCAATTGCCCTGCAATAGATAAAACCACCAAGCACCATCGTAGTAGTAAAGCAAAAATTTCCACTTCATCTTCTCATAAACCAATTCAAGTACATACAAAGCAAAGAACGAAAAAGAAAGCACTAATGAACCGACACCTTGTAGCGAAAGATTTCTTAAAAACTCATACATCGTCTTCTGAATTCTCCGATATGGAGCTAGATCCTTCAACCTCTAAAAATCAATCAGGTGGGGAGAAAAAGAAAAAACCTCCAGACAAAACCCAATCTTGATGGCCAAATTTGTGTCCTGGAACTGCCGTGGTTTCCGTACTAAAACAACTCAGATTAAAGACTTAATTAATGAAACCCATCCGATTTGTATAGCTCTGCAGGAAACTTATTTGAAACCTTCCGACTCTATGAAAATAAGACATTATAGCCTTATACGAAGGGATAATGAATCTGATCGGGCTACAGGAGGTGTTGCCCTCCTTGTATCCCATAATGCACCTTCGTCTGTCATTCCATTACATACAAATTTGCAAGCTGTGGCTGTTCGAGTCTTGAACCCTTCTTTGACGACAATATGTTGTCTTTACTTGCCACCCAGTATTCCGGTTGAATTAAGAGAACTAAATGCCTTAGTGGATGAATTACCATCTCCTTTCATCATAATTGGTGATCTAAATGGTCATAAACCTCTCTGGGGAAGCGAAGATGTTAATCCTCGGGGGCAGCTGATTGAAGAGTTTATTAATAACCATTCATTGTGCTTGCTCAATAATGGAGAAGAAACATATTTTCATCACAGGAGCAAAACCTTTCATTCGCTAGATCTCGCAATATGTTCACCTTCATTAGCTCCGTACCTGAATTTTAGAGTAGGAACTGACTTGCTTGATAGCGACCATTTTCCCATATTTTTAGATAAATTAATTGGAAATGATGTAAATCATTCACGTCTACCACAATACATTTTTCAAAAAGCTGACTGGATAGACTTTACTTCAAGGGCTCTGATAACACGGAATATGGTAGAGAATGGGGACTTAAATGACGTTGTAAATTCTATAACTGACACTATTAAAAAAGCTGCAGATGCTTCTATCCCAAAATCGAGGTCAGGAAAAATCAAATATAAAAAACCATGGTGGAACCCAGATTGCACAAAAGCACAAAAAGATCTTAAAAAGGCCTGGAATGTTTTTAGGCGGCGTCCTACAACAACTCATTTGATTCTTTTTCAAAAAGCCAAATCTATAGCAAGACGAGTTAAGCGGCGAAGTCAAAGGACTTATTGGATCAAATTCGTATCAGGTATAAATTCTTCTGTAACTTCCAAATATATGTGGACCAGCATTCGAAAAGTGTGCGGTATATACCCTGATCATTCCATTTCTTGCCTTAAAAAGAATGGGAAAGACATTTCCAGTGTACAAGAAATGGCTGATGCTCTTGCAGAGGCTTTTGCCTCTGTGTGTTCATCGAGTAATTACAAGGAACCTTTTCTCACGCACAAAAAACACCAAGAAAGGATCAAATTGTGCTTTAAAACGCAAAAGCATCTCTCGTATAACGCCGATTTTACTATCTTGGAACTGCGCAGAGCATTATCTGTCACGAAACAGACAGCACCTGGACCGGACGGAATTACCTATTCAATGCTGCAACATTTACCAGATAGATCCCTCAAAAATCTTCTGTTCCTATATAACAGAATTTGGAGGGAGCATGTGTTTCCTGATAAATGGAAATTTGCTATAATAATTCCTGTACCAAAGCCTGGAAAGGATCCTCAAGAACCATCTAACTATAGACCAATAGCTCTCACCAGCTGCTTGTGTAAGGTCTTCGAAAAAATGGTAAACGCACGCCTCGTTCATATACTGGAGAAAAATGAATTCATTTCTCCTTTCCAAAGTGGTTTCCGAAAGACTCGTTCAACAATTGATAATCTTTTGGCCTTGGAAACGGATATTCGAACTGCCTTTATAAAAAGGAATCATTTGGTATCGGTGTTTTTCGACATAGATAAAGCATATGATCGAACATGGAGATACGGGATCATGAAAAATCTTTACGACCTCAATTTTAGAGGGCAGTTGCCCCTTTTTATCCAAAATTTTTTACACCAGAGATATTTTAAAGTACGGCTTGGTAATACCTATTCCAATGTTTTTAGTCAGGAAGAAGGAGTTCCACAGGGCTGTATATTAAGTGTGACACTATTTTTATTAGCTATTAACCCTATTTTATCTGTTATACCAGCAACTGTTAGCAAGACGCTATATGTAGATGATATGCAAATTTCTTGCTATGCCCGAGACATGCGATGCATTGAAAGACAGCTTCAGAAAGCGATAAATAACATTGTAGATTGGTCAAATAAACACGGCTTCACATTTTCCCCTCAGAAAACAGTCGCTATGCACTTCTGCAAACGCCCTCTCCATCCGGAGCCAGAGTTGTTTTTGAGCGGTAATCCAACTGCCATTCAGAATCAACACAAATTTCTAGGAGTAATTGTTGATAAAAGACTGACTTTCCTATCTCACATTGCATATTTGAGGACTAAATGTCTGAAGTCATTAAACATTCTGAGAGTTTTATCCAATACTTCTTGGGGTGCTGATCGAACGTGCTTGCTTAGAGTCTACCGCGGAATCATTCGATCAACAATCGATTATGGATGTGTTATTTATGGCTCTGCGAGACAATCTTACCTTAAACGGTTGAACGTTGTCCATCATCAAGCTCTCCGATTGTGCATCGGAGCATTCAGGACATCACCAGTAGCTAGTTTATGTGCTGAGGCGTTTGAGCCTCCTTTGTCTAATAGAAGAACAAAGCTATCACTATTTTATTTTTACCGTATTTTATCCAATAAACGACATCCTTTTCATGAGAAAATTCGGAATGACGTTGACGACCGTTTGTTTAATTCCCGCAAATTCTACATACCTCATTTGGGATTGCGTATTCGAAGAATATTACCAAATGATTTTAGTGATATACGGATATACGCGGATGATAATCTGAATTCAGCTCCATGGATAGAAAATAAATTGCACTACGAAGACCCTTTTAAACAATTTAGAAAATCGGACACTGATAGCAGGGTTTTTATTTCACTTTATAAACACCATCGGGAATTTTATTGCTCTTATGAACCCATTTTTACAGATGGTTCTAAGTCATCTGATCATGTTGGTTGCGCATTTGTCCATGGTCATCGCATCATAAGTTATAAACTTCATCCGTTTACTTCTGTTTTTACCTCTGAATTGACTGCTATTTACTTAGCCCTCAAATATATTGATGAACAACAGATCCATAAGTCTGTTATTTACACAGATTCTCTGAGTGCTCTGCAAGCTTTAAACTCGTCATCTCTTGATCATCCGCTTCTACAGGAAGTGAAGAAGATATACCACCTTCTATGTGGAAAAAATATTAGTTTTGCTTTCCTGGATCCCATCGCATGTGGGTATTTCTGGAAATGAAATCGCAGATACAGCAGCTAAGTCAGCGAGCGTCAATTTGCCCCAACGTCTTTCTTATAAAGATATGCGCACAACTATAATTCGTTGGTGTTATCGCCAGTGGCAAAATCAATGGGACATGGAGACTAACAACAAGCTCCATTTTATTAAACCACAATTGTCCAACTGGTCTTCAAAACTAAGTAGACGCTATGATGTAATTTTATCCCGACTACGTATTGGTCACACTCGCCTGACACATAGATTTTTACTCTTTTCCGAGCCTCCCCCAATATGTGATGATTGTGGAGTTGTGTTAACTGTTCGTCACATTTTGATGGAATGGACCCGCTTTATTGACCTTCGACGTAGCTATTTTAAATCCGACAATCTTAACTTGGACTTTTTATTGGGTGAAACTCATCACCCAAACATTTTCTTATATATTAAAGATGCTGGAATTTTACATGAAGTTTAGTCTGGTTTTAATAACTTTCACCCTTTTTTAACATTTGAGTAGTTTGAACACAAGCAATTACATTTTTTACAATACAAAACTAATTTTACTTTTATCTTAATGGAGAAATTTTACGCTGTTTCGGCGCAGTATATTCTATATCAGGATCTTGCGCCAGAAATTCAAATCCAATCCAATCCAATCTAAATGTTCCCAGCAATATGCTTGTTTTCCTATTTGTATCTAGCTATGTTGACAACTTTTCATTGTATATACGTTTTCTATCATGGATTTTCCCCCCCCTTTGTAATGCTATGGCACATCATTTGAATAATATTCTTGAAATTCCTAAAAAGGAAATACACTGATGGAAAAAAAAAATCCCAACACCAAGAAAAAATTATTGTACAGTAATGAAATTTTAGGAATGCATTTGCCTAGGTAACATATTTAATTGATTTAAGTTTCAAGATCACAGGTAGAGCCATTGGCGAGAAGAGCCATTTCAAATGTAAAATGTTTGTACATTAGTAACCGGTGTAACCGCCAGAACTTTGAATGCAAGCATGCAAATGTGCATGCATTGTGTCGTACAGGTGTCGGATGTCAGTTTGTGGGATGGAGTTCCATGCCTGTTGCACTTGGGCGGTCAATGCAGGGACGGTTAATGCTGGTTGTGGATGACGCTGGAGTTGTCGTCCAATGATGTCCCATACGTTCTCGATTGGAGAAAGATCTGGTGATCTAGCAGCCCAAGGCAACAAGTCGATACTCTGTAGAGCATGTTGAGTTACAACAGCGGTATGAGGGCGAGCGTTATCCTGTTGGAAAACCCCCTTGAATGCTGTTCATGAATGGCAGCACAACAGGTTGTATCACTAGACTGACGTACAAATTTGAAGTCAGGGTGCGTGGGATAACCACGAGAGTGCTCCTGCTGTTATACAAAATTGCTCCCCAAACCATAACTCCATGAGTAGACCCTGTGTGTCTAGGCCGCAGACAGGTCACTAGCAGGCGTTCACCTGGCCTCCTTCTAACCAACAAATGGCTATCACTGCGACCAAGGCAGAACCGGCTTTCATGAGAAAACACAACAGATCTCCTCTCCGTCCTCCAATGAGCTCAAGCTTGACACCACTCTCTTCGCAAACGGCTGTGGTTTGGAGTCATTGGAATGCACTGTACAGTGTGTCTGGCTCGGAGCTGTCCTTAAAGTAACCGATTTGTTGCAGTTCGTTGTGTTACTGTGATGCCAACTGCAGCTCGAATTTCAGCTGCAGACGCTGTACGATTAGCCACAGCCATACGCCGAATACGACGGTCTTCCTCTCAGTAGTACCACGTGGCCTCCCGGAACCTGGTCTTCTTGAGGCAGTACCTTCCCTTGATCACTGCCGCCAATACTCATGCACAATGGATACATTCCTGCCAAGTCTTTCAGCAATATCGGGGAAAGAAAACCCACCTTCTCGTAGCCCTACAACACGACCTCGTTCAAACTCGGTGAGCTGTTGATAATGGCTTCTTCGTCTTCTCAGAGGCATCCTTGACTAACATTAACCCACTACGTCAAATCTCAACTGTAAATAACGATCACGAACCTTACAGCGCTTATTTAAAGCAAACGTCATTAGCATGTTCATAGTGTCGCTACTAGCGTCACACGCGCGTAGCTCGAAATTTGAATCGACGTCATCTTTCAGATGTAAAAACACGCCTACCAAATTTCGTTTATCTGGCACAGCTCCTTCCTAGTGTTGGGATTTTTTTTCCATCAGTGTATTATCTTAAGGTAATTTGGAAGTTATTCTTTACTTCCTTATTGACTTGCAAGCTACTCAGTTTAGGACATTTTAAAATGCATAGTTGGTTGTGAAGAGTTGTCATTATAAATAGGTTTCTGTTTGTAGGATTGTTTTTTTTTTTTTTTTATTTTTTATTAATTTTTAAATTTTATATTGTTTGATTATTGCCTTTACTGTAGTTTTCTGGATTGCTATATTTTTCTTGACAATTCTTCAAAAAATCTTTTCTTGATTAGGAATTGTAAAATTCATTTTGTTTTTTCAGATTAGCAACAACCATGGCGGATGTTGAAAATCCTGAAAGTAAAACAAATGGCACTTTAGAAGTAAATGGACCTGTTGCAAAGTATAACCCTGATGATCCTGAGGATCAGAAGCAAATGTGGAGACCTCCTGATATTGATCAGGATATGAAGGAAATGGAACGAAGGAAAAGAGTGGATATGATTATGAATAGGTACTATTTTGAAAATTTTTGTTCGAGTTTCCAGCTTGAGGAACTTTGAATTTAGACATGTTATAATATTCACATTGTACTTAAACTTTAACTCTTCAGCTTATGATAAAAGTCAATTGAACATTATTTTTAATGTAGCATAGTTAAAAATTTTGCTACATGAAATGACGTCTTGTCTAATTTTTACATATGGGGGAGGAAAGGATTTTATTTTTAAAGTAATGGTAAGTAAATCATTCTTTTCCCTCAATTAAGCCCCTAATTCCGCAGGTACTTGAAGTTGGTTTATGTAAAGAATCTGCCTGTTTCAATAACTATTTGAATAGTGTGAGATACACCATACCTTTTAATTCTTCCTGTAAGTTTCTTAGTGGATACTTTTTAAAGTGTAAATGTTTTTTTTATGCAACTGCAGTGAATAAAATTTAATGTAATCTTGTAAATATTTGCTTTGTAACAGTAAGATATCATAACTCTTGTTTTATGTCCGCTTAAATATATTAGAATTTATTAAATTTTTGAGTATAAAAATAATTGACCTGATGTCGGCTCCATCTTTCTCAAGGATATGGATTTTCTTGCACCATTTAATTGAGGAGGGGGGGAGAGAATTTATTAATTTCGAAGAAAATAACTTGATAATCTGTTTCTTGAGTAAATTCTTTTTTCCTTTCATTTTTAATTATCTTTACTCAAGCTATCGATGTATTTACTTTGTAGAATTGGTATATAAAACTGAGTTACTACATAATGTGTTATTGGGCATTTTGAGTTTGAAATAAGTGTTTGAGATTTTCACTTAATGTTTATTCTCATAAAAATCTCATAATTTTTCCTTGATGAAATTTTCTAATCCTTTTTTAAACAATTTTAAAGTATTTTTTCCCTCTCAGATGTATTCATATTGTATGTCAATGAGGCTAAACTTTTTACTCGAAGAAGTTTTACTGCATCTGATTTTTTTAAAAACTTTTATCTGGCACTACTTAGTGTTAATTTAATACTTTTTCTATTCCAGAAAGTGTTATGCTACTTAGGTTTTTGCAATTCAAACTGAAGTATACAAATCCCTCAGTTTTTATTAAAACTTTTCTTCTGTGCATTATACACATCAGAAAAAGGGCACATGTGTATTATACATACATTATATAATATTAAATTGTCAAAGCAAAATAATCAGTCCTCTGGCCCTGATTTTGTCAATTTTTATTTAAATGTATGTCCTTGTGACTCAGATATGTTGTCAATTGTTGTCTGCTCTCTTCCACTACCCTCTATTTTTGAGTGATATCACTAAATTATTTGACTGAACTCGCAACCTCAGTAATTGGGTTGATTACACAGTTTTTGTCTTTGCATAATCTTTGGACAGTTTTATATTTGTGCAGATTTAATTTTAAATGTTACATTAACTGTATGTTATTTTAACATATGAATAAATAAATCCTGTTAGTGTTAATTAAATTAATATGCTGCTTGGTTGACTGATTACTGAAGGCAACTAATTTTATTTTAGTTCGAGATTGTTATTGTAATTATCATAAAAATGTGTAAGTTTTACAATATACGTTTTCATTTCAGCCAAGTTTTTCGAGAAGAATTGGAACGAATTATAGAGTCTCAAATAAATGAAGGTTGCTTTCCTGCAAATTTGTCTGCATTGCAACAAGTAACAGAATTATTGTTGCCGAATCGACATTCATCTAATATTCGCTCAGGGCATTGTGTTATTCCTATTAATGACATTCGAGGTGTAGATGGCATTCGTTATACTAAACTTGAAAAGCTTCTGCGTTGTAAGCTTGCAGCAGTATATAGATTAATTGATTTGTATGGTTGGTCTGAAAACATCTACAATCATGTAACTGTAAGTAAATTTTCATTTGTTTGGTTATTTTTTTGACAAACTCCTTTGTTCTTAAATTCAAAATTTGTCACTTGTTTTCTAGGTGAGAGTAAGTCAGGATCAGGAACATTTTCTTCTTAATCCTTTTGGTTTACAATATCCGGAAGTCACAGCTTCTTCTTTACTTAAAGTTGACATGCAAGGTAATGTAATCGATCCTGGTTCTACCTCATTTACTTTCAATCGAGCTGGTTTTGTTTTGCACTCCGCAATCCATGCTTGTCGACCAGACATCAGATGCTGCATTCATATTCATCATCCACCAGTTGTTGCTGTGAGTATTTGTATGATTAAATTCTTGGAAATGACATATTAATATATTTAAGAATTTCATTCTTCTCTACTAACTAATTACGATCACCTTAAAAACCCCCATGGGTTTAGAGTAAGTTTTGCTTATTTTCCTAATATTACAAAATGTAATTGTAGCATATTTTGCTTTTTAATTGTACATTTTATCGCTAATATGTTGTAAATAATTACAAAAATAAAAAATTATATGTATACAATTTTGAAAATTACATTAACATAATTATTGAATAAACATTATTTAAGGGCAGGTGGTAAGAAGACATGAGAAGAGAAAATTTACATGAGAAGAGGAAATTAAATTGGAAGGAGAGGAAGTTAAAATTTTTTTCTTTTATTTTACATACATTTTGGATGAAGTGTTGGATAATTTATCAAATCTATTTTGTCATTAAGAAAAACAATTTCTAACCTTTATAAAATTGTGGATAAGCTCAATTAACCTTGGAATACTTCCAGTTATTAATATTTAACCAATAAATCGTTTGCACCTACAAATGTGTAATTTATGAAATATATAAGTTTTTGTCCGATTTTTAATACTTAGTTTTCATGTTTCATTTTTTAATTCATTTTGCTGAATTTGGTATTTAACTCTTATATGCTAATTCATTCATTTTTGTAGCAGTTCGAAATACTTTACTTTTTTTATTTAAATAATTATCAAGGCAGACTACTAATGTATTAATTGCTTTTTGGAGTTTTGTCTCTTAAAGTGTAGAATCATGAACTGTTGCTGAAATTTTTAAAAATGGATAAATATTGATATATAATTGGATTAATTTAGGTTTCTGCTATGAAAACTGGTTTGTTGCATGTTTCACAAGAGGCTGCTTTAATTGGTGATGTTAGCTACCATGATTATCAAGGTATTGTAGTTGATACAAAGGAGCGAGAACAAATTGCTCGAGATTTAGGACCTGTTAACAAGGTTGGTGTTCTATTCTTCCTTTGTATCATTGAAAATGTCTTGAAGAGTTTTGATGCTAACATTCATTCATTCATTTCAGGTGTTGATCTTAAGAAATCATGGTGTGATCGTGTGTGGAGATACTATAGAAGAAGCACTCTTTTATCTTCAAAATCTTGTGTTGGCTTGTGAAGCTCAGGTATTCTTTTTCCTGTGTTATTGTCTAATGTTAAAATATTTTTAGTGCAAAATTTTTCTCTTGTTTTGAATCGAATCTAAATGTTAATTTCACTAAAAATTTTCTGTAATTTTTGTGACTTGCTTTGCCAATTTCTTATTTCTACTTTTTAGGTGAGATTGATGCCCATTGGTCTAGATAATATTCAAATCATGTCACCTGAAGCAAGACAGAAGGTCAGAAATATAATTACTGAAAATCATGGTAGTGTGACAGGAAGGCCTGATGGTGGTGAGGATGAAAAAGAACAGAGAGTTAAAAAGTTTAAAGTTTGGGATCTAGAGTTTGAAGCTCAAATGCGAATGCTTGATAATGCAGTAAGTCTTGTTTGTAAAATAATTTACTTCATCTTCTCTACATATTATAGTGTGGTAGTGTTCTTTCCAAAATACATTCTTTAACTTCTTTTAATTACTTAATAGTGATGTAAAATTATTCTGAATTGTATACAGTAGTAATTTTATTTCTCAAGGGCTTTGGTGAATAATGGAAATGAATTAAATATGTTGAATGCAACCATTTATATTTAAATAACAAATGTATAAGGCTTTTTTTTCATGCTTATAATTATATTGGTTTCATTAATATAAACAATTAATATTGTGGGGAAAGGCTATACAGGGTATGAGAACTTGTTAGTAAAGAGCCACAACTTTGGTGAAGAACTAGATATGCATATATCTTATTTAAAATTATTTCTGATGAATGTGATGTGATCTCCCGTTTTATGTTAAATTATTTGAATTTAAACAAATGCATTTACTTTTAGGGATTTCGTACTGGTTACTTGTATAGATATCCATTAATAAGAGTTGAAACACCACGGCAAAAGAATGATGTTGAAGTTCCACCTGCTGCTACATCCTTTGCTCAGTATTTGGAAGAGGACAAATGGCTAAGGTATTCCAAATATATACATTATGATATCTTTAAATTTGTCTTTTAATGCAACATGTGCACACACATGTAGTTAGAATTTCATTGAATAGTTAGTGCGAATGAATATGTTAAATACATTATTTTTAGATGAAAATGTGAATTCTTTTTTAAGTCTGATAATTTTATAACCACCCACTGGTTTTAATGTTATTTTCATTACGAAAATTTTATTAGTGAAAGTAAATTGTAAAATCGTATTTTATAATGAAATGCTCTTCATTAAAATAACTTATTTAAGTTATTCATATATTTCTGAATTTCGAAGTATTGAAACTAGTTAGTTTATTTTTTTCAATAGACCTCTCAAAAAGCTTATGGATGGGAAAAAATCTCAAGATAAATTGCGATGGGTCAATTCTCCTAATGTATATCAAAAAGTGGAAGTCCTGGAAACTGGTACAAGTGATCCCAAAAAGATTACGAAGGTATATCCGATTTGACTCAATTGCATATCTTTAAATATATTACTATATAGGCAGTTATTTCATATATATGCTTTGTTTTTCCCTAGTTGTCAAATGTAACTTGTCATTCTATATCAAGACCTTTTATGTGTACACTATCCTTGATGAAAATAGTTTTTATAACAGCTGTTGCTTTTTTCACCCAAATATTTTTTGTTTCTTATAACAATCTTATGTATAGAACATAACTAGATTTTTGGAAAATGTTTTGATTATTTTATTTAAATGGTCTCTTCCAAAGTTTTGGCCTTTATGGCAGCATAAGAAATATTTGATACATATTTGTTATTTTAGTGCAGCAATTCTGCTTAAATTGGTTAGTGATTAATAGCAAGTAATGTGTAAATATATATACGCAGATTTTAATTGTGCGTAAGCAGCCTGTGGCACTATTGTGTTGAATATGAAGTAATATTAATATCTTGTAAAAGAGAAGTCTATCTAATATTTGATTAATTTTATTTATTGTCTCATTGTTTAATAAAATCTCTGTATTTAAATTTATGACCTGGACATTTATTTTCTTAATGACTCAGATCATAATTTTTTTTAAACAAGAAACGAGTTTAATATATTAAAAAAAAAGCAATAGCATCAAAATATGTTATTTGCTTAAAATTTTTATTCATTTTTAATAGTAGTCAGCAATTTTTTTAGATGTTATTCATAACAAAGCAGTGTTTCATTAAAATTTATAATCGAAAACTGATTCAAAATTCCTTTTAAAAATATCTAAATTGAAAACATTATTGTGGGCTCCAGAATGTTGCATAACGATGTTCAGTTCTGTAGTGAGTTAACAAAGAGTTACTAAATGATAGTAGTTATATGTGAGGATAGTAAACTCTTCTATAGATAATTTGTTTTGTAGGGGTTTTAAAAATAAATTAGAAATTGTTTTGTATACTGATTATGTATTTCATTTGCAACTGATTTACTGTATATTTTATATATATATATATATATATATATAATATGTATGTATAAAGTAGAATATTTATGCCAAAACCTTGATAGTTGTGTGCTTGTTCTTATTTATTACTTAGGTTATTTTTTGGGTTTCTAAAATATTATTCTTTCTCTACAGTGGGTCGAAAAACCTGATAGCGGCGACAATGATTCTGTAAGATATTTATCCAGTCAACCATAACAAAGTGCTGCTGTGCAATTCACATTGCTGCTTTCAATGTTTTACTGATTCTTATTTGAAAGAAATTGATTAAAAGAAGCGGGGCTTTGTTTTTATAATTCTTTCTACATGGCATGCAGCTGTATAGAAAATAAACTTTAAAAAATAATGTGCAAATTACTTATAATTTTATAGTAACTTATTTTTAATACATAAAGAGTTGGAATTTAATGCCTGCCCATCAAAGTAATTGAAGTGTTTGCAGTATGATTGCCGTAGGATAATTTTACAATGTGTTCTGTAAATGTAACTGCTTTTTTTAAAAATTTCCTTTACACATTAACTTTAACATGTTCATCAAAGGTTGAAAAGTTTCTAAGTGGAAGGTTAAATGCTGATTTAAAATTTATTGAATAGTCCTTAGATGTGGAATGTTTTCCAATTTTGGTAGTATTAATTTTGTGATGTTGGATACATTGCGACTTTGAATTATTTCTAATTTTTATTTGACATCCGAATTTAATATTTTGCATATAAATGCGCCTTCCAATATTATAATCCAACTGCTAAATTTTTTTAGTGACATATCCGTTTTCTGTGAATTAATTGCTGTTTTTGCTTTGTACTATGTTTTGATAACATTTTTCTTAGTTGTATCTGGAATAAATATTAAATATTGATTAGGAGTTAGAATGTGCTAATTTTGTTACTTTACAGCTACTATTCTAATAATTTGCATGCCCTTACGCTTTGCTTGTCTCTAATAGGGATGGTGCTTTGGGTGTTGCTTCAGACTACTAACCGCATGTCACATTTTGAAGATTAATTTTGTTTTTTCATTATATATATTTCTACTTTCCAGTGGGTTCAAGAAGGCTCTCCTTCTCATAGTACTTTAGTGAAAATTGAGAGTCCACATCAATTTATTCCCAGAACTGGGGATCCAAATGAATTCAAAAAGAAACAAAAAGAGGTAACATCTTTAATTTCTTTCAAATCGTGTTTTGTAAGAATTATTGCAATTTTTACTTATGGCATGAACTTTAGGTATTTGTTAAAAAGAAAACAGTCTTGAAATTTTTTTTTTAAAAAAAAGATGGTTAATTTTAATGAGTTAAAATAAAGCTGTGATCAGGATGTTTTATCTTGATCTGTTGAATAGCTCTTTACTTTGATTTTAAAAATTTATTTTGGTTATTGACCAGTATCTTAGAATTAATTAATGTATTTTAGATGAAACAAAACCGAATGCATTCCAAAATTACTGCTGGACCACAGTCTTCGATTTTAGAAGGTGTAACTTGGGAAGAAATTAAAAAGATGCAGGTAAAAGCAAAGTTATGCGATTTCTTGTATCAACGAATGAAATTTTAAATATTAAATTTGTATACTTATATCTATATTTCTTTATGTAGGATGCACAAAATGCCTCTGGTGATCAAGTAGTATTAGTTGGTGCTGCATCAAAAGGTATTATCCAACGGGAATTTCAGCACAATGCGATGGTGTATAAAACTGCTTATGCAAAGAATCCATTTGATAACATATCAGATCAAGATTTAGAGGAGTATAGGAAAATAGTGGAGAAAAAACAGCGTGGTGAGCCAGGTAACTGGTGCTAATTTATATTTAAAAAGTAATTGATAAGAGAATATTGCGATTTAAGATATAATTGATAATAAAAACACTTTATTAATAGGATAAAGAAGTTTATCTTGTATTTTATTCTGTTATGTGAGAAAATAATATATTAAAAAGATAAAGCTTTATGAAAGTAGTTATGCATTTAGTTTTAAAACAAAAAAACTTTTTATGCTTATTCTTTGAAAATTAAATGGTATGATGATTGAATAGATGCAGTGAAAGTAGTAAAACTGTGAATAAAAATCGTCTTAAATTCTTGAATATTAATGATACAGATGGATTTAAAATAAGTTTGTAACGTAAGAAAAATGGTAATTTTAAATAGAAATCCCCCATATTTTGAGTTATGTCAATTTTTCTTATGTTTCTTATTTAAAATTGAATGCCACAGCATAGCATTCATGATATTGATAATAGAAATAATAATTTATGCATGTAATATATAAGCTCTTTTTTGGCCAAAATAGAATTTTTGGTCATAAGTTCACTGATAAAATGTACAGCAACTCCCAGATAAAACTATTACACAAAAGTGAAGCACTTAATGTGTATTTAGGGGGAGTAATTTATTAAGTGTCAAATTTCGGAAGTAATTTCATGATCCATGTCTAAGATAGTGTTCGTATATATAATAATGGAGGAAAAAATGTATTGCACCTCTGAACGGAACACTGAGGAAAATTAGTTAAAAACCTACTGTAAGTTTAAAATGCTATATATAAGTTTCTATTGAAGTCAACAATTTCATAAATATTTATGTATTACTGGCTGCTACAGTGCCAATGTCCTTCTTTATATTAATATTTATTGTTCTAGAATTTTTGAGCTTTTAAAAATATTTTTTTAAGCTTTTAAAAATATTTTTTTGAGTTCTGACTAACATTCAGTTAGTGTTGAGATGCATATTTATCTTATTCATATTTGACCTAGTCTGAAAATTTCATTAAATAATTTTTGGATTACAAATTATATATTTCTATAAACATATTTCTAGTTGAAGATGATATTCCTGAGCATATAAAACCTTTACTTTTGGAGCCTGTATTAGTTGCTGATGGTCAACCAGTTAGCTCTGTCCAAGAGTTAAATACTCCACCCCAGTCTCCTGTTTCTCCATGTTCTGATGAAGAGGGTATGTTCGGCTTAATTTAATAAAATATATTTGCACGTTTTTTGTAGAGATGGTAAAAATACTTTTTTCTACTGCATGTTTTTTTATTGCATGCTTATTGTTTATTGCATGTTTTTTCCTTATATATTTAGTCAGCAAGTCGGGTGGCTCTGTTCAACGATCCATGTCTGCCAGACTCAGTGTAGAAGGTATGCATGCAATACAAGTTCTGAAACTTTTTCTTTTGCACAATATGTCTTGTGAATTAAACTTTTTGTTTAAAAACTAAAGTTGAACTATCAACTTCAATTGGATCTGTTGGAAAATTAAATGAAGCTTTGAAATCTGAATGCCAAAATGAAATGTAATGTTTTTAAAATTTTAAACATTCCAAAGATATTTAATTTCTGGTAAGATTCCCTCCCCTTTTCTATTTATTTTTTCCCATTATTTTTCTACAGAGCACTTAGACATCAGGGTAATTAATTAAGAATGGTAAAGAACTTAAATTGAACAATATTTTTTAATCATGAAAGTTTTGAAAATATATACATATTATGTAATGCAAAAAGTCTTGAAATGAATTTAAAATTAGCCCTTATTTTAATTAAGTATCAAAATTTTAATTTTATTTATAAAGTTACGTTTCCATATTTCTCTTTCTTTTTTGTTTCATTTCTGCTGTGACATTTATTAAAAGCTGTGTAAGGATGTTTCATTTTGAAACTGGAACAACACTTAACATATTGACTGCCAGTTGTGTAATAATTTCATTAGCTTTCTAAAAAAGCTTGAAAATCTATGTGTTGACAAAAGTTCATTAAAATAAAATTTATTAAAAAGGACTGAAGTGGTTACACATCCTATTATTCATTTTTCTCAAATTGAAAAATCTTGCTGTCCCCTTGAAATTAAGGAGATAAAATGCATCTTTTGTGCCTATTTCTATAGCTATAATTGCTTAGAGAAAGGGAGCTATTAAAAAAATTATTTCTCATTACATTTTAAGTTAACTGTTTTTATTGATTTTTATACTTCAAATCAACTTTATCTAAATGATTAAAAAAACTGACATGGCATGAATTTGTGTTAATTTTTATTTCACAGTATCTGCTGTTGATAAATGTGAAGCCTATTTTATTTTGATTGATTTTTGAGTTTTCGTGAGATGTGCTACTTAAATAAAAAAATAAAAAAATCTTTTTGATTATTGAAAACAAGTTGTTAAATGTGATGTATTCATAAAAAATCTGTCATCAAAAATTCATTTGTATGAGTAATGCTTGTTCACTGTGTGAATCAGTATTGCTTGTATTGCATGAAATGCATGTAATCTTTTTTTTTTTTTGCTCTTATTTTTCTGCTTTCTATGCTTGTTTTATTTTGCATGTTTATATTTGATGCATGTGTTTGCATGGTATTGTAGCTGCTGAAGATATACGTGAAAAGAGTTTCCAACGGCGTACATTATCTGAACGAAAACCCAAATCTAAGATCAGTAAGTTTAGGATTAAATGCATCCTTAGTAAATGTAATTGTTTTGTACATAATGCAATGTCAAATACTGCCTACACCATTATTATGCAATATTTATATTGCTTTGTGTATTAATTGTTTAGCTAATGCATTTTTTTTGTATTATACGAATTTTAAGCTAGAAAATTGTTGCTTTTGTATCGGATAATTTATGCTTGTCTGTGTACACTTTCAAATTTTTAAGTGTCTGCTTTAAAAGCATGTAAATTAGATGAAAAATAGCTTTAAAAATTTTATTGGCCAGTGTATATATGTTAACATTTTGAACAAATTTATTTGGATTGTTGATAATTTTATAGTTTACACATTCTTTAGATTATGTCCCACTTGTGTTATAAAATAATTAAACTTTTAATATGTTTGATTTTACCCTATTATATTTAGTTGCCCATATTTTAGAGTATGAACGCATCATTTTTGTATTTTTCTATTCTTTAAGACATTTCAAATAGATATGAAATGATGGATAAAAACGATTGAGGGACAATAATATCTATATAAGTGATGGAAACTAGACTATTTAAACATTGCAGTTGGATGCATCTATATAATTATGAAACATCTGCTGATTGTTTTGTGAATTATGATTTGCCTTCTGAACAGTTTCCCTCTTGGAAACAATTTCAGAAGTTTTACTGTGCAACTATATGAATATTCACTATGTACCGACTACCGAAACTGCTAGCAGAATACTTATAATACAATAATTAATTTCAGAGCAATGCAAAATTTATTTTTTCTCCTGTAGTATTTTATGAAAATGGTTACTTTCAATACATCCAAATTGTAAATAATTTCCAACAAGATATTTATGTGCACTTATTATTAGCCAAGTTGTGCATTTTATGCTTAAGAATTTTGTTAACAAGCTTAAAAAAACCAACTCTTGCCTATGGAACAAGTTGAGGTACGTTTTATATTGTTCGATTGTTCAGTTAAAAAATGTTCCCCGGTTTTAATCATATCTCATCTGTATGAATTAGGATTATTTTATGTGAAATTTTGAGGGACGTTACCATAACTTTCTAAAACTGTTGTATGTTAACTCATTTAACTGGCACTGAACTTTCTATTCTGTTTATTTGTGAAATATTTTAATGTGTCGGCGGAAGTTTTGAAAATATCCATGTTATATACCATTTTTTTGAAGTTCTAATTCATTCCACATAAAACATCTTTTGTCTTTATGTAATACATATTCATTTTAAAGCAAGTTGGTTACTTCTTTTGCAAGTTACAGTATACTTACTATTCTTACATACACATAATCATGGTAAAGTTTTAGGAAAATTAACTGTAATATTAAGTGATTTGCAATTATAGTGTGCTAGCTGATAGTTAAATGTTGACTTTGGTAAGAAAAAGTGAAATTGACTTTTGAAATGTAAATTCTGTGGTGATTCTTATGTCTTAAGTTACAGAAACAAAGTTGCTTCCTACTGTTGCTTAACTAAATTTTTAAATGCGATTTTCAATTTCTAACATTTGACATTCTAACATTTTATTTTCTTGATAACTTTAAAAAAAAAATTAATTTGTTTTCCTCCTCCATGATTCCTTTTCGTTATTTTTGAATTGGAGCTTTGGTAATTAATATGATCATTTGCTTAAAAGTGGCAATTCTGTATCTTTGATAGAATATATTAACGATAGGGGGAAAATGAACTAATAGCATTACTTCTTTAGCTGCTGATGTTACTCTTAATGGTGAAGAAAAGTTAAGATCTGCTGAAAGCGGAGAGGTGTCTGCAGCTTCTCGAAGCAGCAAAGAGGTATGTTACTTTCATTAAATTATTACATATACTTCTGTGTTGTATTGAAATGATAGTTTTAAGTTTGTTCATGACTTATGTCATTGATCCTTTTGGTGGAAGTGAGATAGATTAGCTGTTTGAGTTGAATTTTTATACTTGCGTTTAAATTCTTTTTCTCAGTCTCTACCATTATTTTGTTGGAATACACAATTTTTCATATTGTCATGCTGTGTTGAACAGTTAGTGGTGTAAGACAAATTAGTTTTTCCGGTAACAACGACAGAAGCTTTTTTTCCCGTTGAATAACTGATACGTCATAAAACAGTACTGATTGATTCCATGTGAACTTCCATAGAATACTTGATTCCATGTGAATTACAGGCCTGGTATGGATTTTTGGGTGAATTGTATTTTGGCAAATTGGTTACAAAATTAGTTTAAAATTTTTATTCAATCAGGATTTTTTTTATTTAAAAATCGTTATATCGTACTTTATGTGTTTTTTGTATTAATAGTACGTTTTAATCTTAGAGTTCTCCAGTAAAAGAAGTTGGGGATGAGTCTCCTAAAAAGGACAAGAAGAAAAAGAAGGGGCTTCGCACTCCATCATTTTTAAAGAAAAAGAAGCACAAGAAAGAAAAAGAAGATAAGGAAAAAGTAGCATCATAATGCAAGATTTGTTATCAAAATGTGTAAGCAGTCATTCTTCTTTTATCACTTCAGAAGGGCAGAATCTTCGGTAGTAAAAATACAAAATTTATTTCTTATGTATGCTTAGAATTTTTTCATGCTAAAGAATGAATTTTTTAAGTCAATCTTAAATATCACGGAGTTTTGTCTATAAATATATCTGCGTCTTTCAAGGAATTTTTGATCTTATATTTTTCATCATTCTTTTAAATCGTTGGTCTGTGCTCGCCTAAAACAAGGTTGCCATGCTATTGGAAAAATACCAAGAAATTTAAAATTCCTTTTAAAGAAACGAAAAAAGGCAGAGTATTTAAAATTTTCAAAAAGTCAAGGAAAATACGGGGAAATTATGTCAGGTTAATTTTTCCATCTAAAAAAATGATTTCTAAAGATTGCAAGAATAAAAGATTAGTCTTAGCTTCTATGATACCATTCGCGTTTGTGTAATCCCTTTTCCTCTTCCCAATTTTTTACTATGTGGATCCATTCCAGTTCAGATTTGCAACAAAGTACTTTTTCCAAGGTTCCAGAATTGCATTTAATGATCATGCGCGGGACTTCTGTAACTGCTTGAGAGAATAGATTTCCCTGGCGGGTTAGCAACATTTAGTCTCCGGTAGCTGTAGCAGCGCGGGGGTAATTAGTCAGCCATACTTGAGTGTATTGAATGATTTATTTGGTAAACTGTGAGCTTATTCAAAGCAGATTAGAAGATAATTTTTTTGAAAACAATGATCTGCTCAAAATTGGTATTTAACATAAAGAGGACGGATAAAAAGATCATTTTTGATTTTGCTCTATAGGTTCAGGAAGTTTTGCGAAATCCATTTTGTAAGAAGATAATACGTCTAAGTAATATGATAAAACACTTACTACTCATGTAAAAGGAAGAAAACCTAAAAGACTGCGTGATATTTCTAAAGAATATTTATTGTTGCTGGATTTAGCATTAGAAAGGAATGATGGTTAAATCCCAAAACGTTAGATTTTATGTCCGAAAATATACCATTTTTGAACTACTTTGTTCAAGAACTATAATTTAAAGCTGGATATTAAGAGTGGAATTTCCTCGTTACTTGGGTTAACATACAGAATAAATATAATCCCCCCCCCCAAATTTAATTGCAACCTTGTAATTGTTTCTACCATTTATTATCTATCATAGGGGTGTAGCATTTTGTTGATATGGTACAGGAATTCTACAAGTAGAATGTTGGTTCAAGTTTCTTTTGTTATGTGATTTCTCATAATATGAAATCTTGTAAAACAGCCATTGAAAGGCATTAAAATAGTTTAATCTACAAGTCTAATGCTAAGCTTAAGAATCGGGTGGTATTGATATGTTAGTTGAAAATATAAATAGCTTGGAGGCCTGCCTTTTCAATTTAAGACACTTTAAAAGTCCCAACTGCTTGCATTCTCTGAAGATTACATATTAATATTAAATTAAATTTTGTAGGAAATCATTTTGAGCTGTCACTTGTTTTTATGTGAATTTTCCCGATTTTCCAATTATCTGATGTATATTCCTGATGTTGAAAGATAGGAATGAAAACATATACAATACGTAAAATTGAGAGGAATTTTAATGGGGATTTTTTTTTAATGTATACAGACAATCTGCATTCACTTTAATTATTTTTGAGGCTTAATGAAATTCTAGGAGTTAATTCATTCTGCTTATTGTGGACAGAATGTGCCACAACAGAACAATGAATCAAAAATCAGTTGGCTTTTGATTATTTTTTATACTTGCAAAATTCCTTTCATTTCCCTCTGTATAGCAATTTAATTTTCAATTTTTTCATAGTTTGTATAAAATATTTTGTGTGAGAAAATATATTCCAAGATAATATCCTTTTCATAACCATTTCATTTTGTTATTAAAATTTACTTGATCTTACTTTAATTTAATAAAGTTTAATTTTTGGTATTTTTAACACTTATGGCTTTTTTCCTATAAAAATGACATTTAAATTCTAATGATATATTAGTGATAATTTCTTTTTTCAGGTATTACTTGTAACTGCCAACAATTATTTACATTTTGGCTTGGTGCTGGATGTGACTGTTATTTCATTTTGAATTGCCTGCATCATGTTTACAACATATGTGCTCTTAAGATGCTGTAGACTTGGTAGGCTGTTCATAATTGAGGAACTGAAGTCACTTCAGCCTTACTTCTTCCATTATGCTGCTGTGAACTTAAATGTGGGATCTATTAACGAATTTTGCTCTTTGAAAAAGTGATGTTTATGTAAAGAAAGATTCAAAAGAGTTTTTTAAAAATTTAAAGAGTTCTAAAGTTTATACAATTGTATAATTAGTGTTTATTTGATTTATTACAGTGGTTATCTTCCCATGACACTGTAAATATACTGTTATGCATTGTTTATAATAAATGTTCCGGAACTTGTGCAGGAGTGTAGAGGCAGCTATGTGAAATTATTTTAAGGTAATTCCATGACATGTTTCTAGTTTTTACATTCATCTTTTTAGAATTGGGTTTTGTACAATATTTTTTAAGGTATGCTACCCTTTAACTTTCTGCCTTTTTGTTTTTATCTGTGTGCTTTGATTTTTCTATGGAGCATGTAAGTTTTTAAATACGTTTGATACGAATTGAATGATAAATGTTTTAGCAGAATTCGTCAGCATATGTGCCTGTATGTAAATAAAATTTTATTGGTAGTTTTGTTCTTGTTATTGGTATATTTGTATCTTTATGATGTATATGAAGCTTAATCATTGTCAGAATGTCTAATATCTGCTGTATCCGTTTTGTTTTTTGATCTATATTGAAACTCTCGCTCGGCATTTGTTGAAACATTTGGAAATCAAGCATTGCTTTTTGCAATTAAATATTGAGAGTATTTTGCCACGGTTCTTGTAAAAAATGTTTTGCTATCGAATACGCACTTATATTTATAATTAAAATTAATTTTCTGATTGTTTCTATATAGCAAATTGTTAGGTTTAAATACTTGAATTATTCTTTTGTCATAATTGTGCAATTTCATGTTAATTTTTACAACTTTGATCAAGTGTGTTGAAATATATGATTATATGTAGAATAAAAAATATCAAGCATTGATAACTTGTTTGTGTAGTTCTTAAATCTATTAAATTTCATGAGATATTGTGAAATTCCTTCCAACACCCTCTATTATAGAGGGAAATTCAGGAAGTCAGTATGGAAATAACTGACATTTGGTGATTCTCCTCATTGTGTAAATATTAATTTTGAAAGTATTAGTTAATTTGTTTGTCGTTTTTAATTTAATCATAAATATCACAAGGCTCTTTATTGAATATTATGTTCTGTTTGAGTAATATTCCAAAAGTTATAAGGTACGTCTCTTTATAGATTTTAATTTTTTGATGAAGAAAGCCTTTCATAATATTGAAATGCCCCTTTATAACTTGTGAGGCAGTTGCTAGAGCATGAAATGAACATTTTAATGAATACAAAATAAATCGATGTATTTTGAGAAAATTAGCAGTATAAGTTATTCCAGTTTAAATTAAAATATCTTTGAAACTCAAATTATAGTAATTTTGCAATTGCTATTCTGATTTCGATTGAAATTATGATTTGATTGAAATTAGGAATATATTTCGATTGAAAGTTATGAGGAATCTTGAGCTATAACTTAGTTTTTTTAAAAATAACAAGAACAGTACTGAAAAGTTTTTTAGTTTGAATATAAAATTCAACAGCATATGAATAGAATGTTTTGATGAAGGTACTTATATTAAAAAACAAATCCACCCAAGTTTATGATTACATAATATATAGAAATGTAGGCGATAGATAAATATTGGTGCTTTTTTATGCATTTTCATTACCTAAAAGCTTATTTTCATATATCTTTAATGCTTTTTGTATAAAATATTTTTTTAAAATTTAATTTAAAATCTGAACCACTGTTCTTTTGGCACATTTATCATACACAAACAGTATAAAAGATGAATAAAAAAATCACATTTTCAGTCAGGATTGTAAGAATACAGCTACATCGTCAAGGGTTAGTAACGAGAAACAGTGTGAATAATTGAAATAGAGGAACATAATCACTTAAATCCTCACAAAAATATTGCTAAAAAACTTCATACCAACACATCTCTCCTGCGGAAATTATTTTTTCACAGAATTCTATGAAACTCGTGAAACATAAATGCTCTTAAAATATTTCACCAATTCAATAATTTTTGAATATTTAACATTATTGTTTACAATCTTTGCAAGAAAATTGTAATCTATTGAATTGCTGTTTGAATACTTAAATTTAAGCTGTACTGGATACATTTCAACTCGATTAATTTTACGATCTGAATTTATTTACAAATTTCGGAGATTGTCTATTAATCTGCTTCACATGTTGACCAACTTTCATTATTTACATTTCAGGAAATTAGTGAAGTGCCTAATAAGATTTTCAATTACCATTTTCTGCATTTCCCAACCTAGCATTCATAAAACCAAATTTGTTCCAAAAAATTTTTTTTGTACCTAACAATAGTTTAATACTTTTTTAGTTAAATAGAAGTTTTGCCACTGGTTTATGGTTAAACTGAACAATTTGTTACAAGTGATATACCAGGGCACTTTCTATTTGCTAAATATAGAAATTTGCCAATTAATTCCCAGTACATAGTAATATCAATGTGTTCATTTGTAGAAGAAAGCTAAACTTTTCTTCTCAATGGAAGTTTTGACACAAATTTTTCTAGATTATTTCAATCAATAAATATATGTTCAATGTACACAAATGCATGTTCAAATTGCAACAAACTAATAATGTTTTACAATTTTCATACCTAATGACTTACCAGTTTTATTTACATGAATTTCGGATAGAATTTTAAGCAATTAAAAATGTATGACATATTTTATCATTATTACAGAAAATAGCTAAATCATCTGCATACAAAGGATTATTTTGGCCATCCTTAATGCAAACGCAATTGTTAGAAGTCTATTGCATAAATCCAAACTTTTCTGATCCATCTTTTATTGCCATATACCAATTTATACCTGATTATGGAAAGATATATTCTTTCAATTGCAACATTTTTCTTCAATTCATATTTCAGCCAGGTATAGATAACATGTAAACAATTTTTTCTGTGTTTTTGTACAAATATGCAATTTTTACATCGAACTTAACATTTAATTTTAAAGCAAATGCGATTAACAATCCGAAAAATTCTATATTTATGACAGGAGAATAGGACGTTTATCCTCATATTTTAGTTCACCGAAGTTATTTTTCTTTAAAGAATCTACTTTGTTTTTTATTTTGTTTTTGCAGGTTTATCTTCTATTTTCCGAATTTTGTGAATTCTTGGGAATCCATTTCATTTTTTATCGCAATTTACTGCTTTCATTGTTATTGTTTCTGTATAAGTATTCAAAACATTATATTAGCTGACAGTTTTTTGAATTTTAGAATTTTCGAACACCTAAGTGGGATTTGGTTTACATCATGACTCTTCGACATATGGTATTTGGTTTTCATCGACCATGCATTTCTTTGACTGATGGGAATAAGGGTCTGGTGTGGGATTGAGATATTACTCTTATTCGCTGGAAGCTCGTCAAGAATTTCCAAGTGATATACTTAATTTTTCTATTATCACTTTCTGAGGATGTTGCTAGTAATAAATCAATATCCTAAGTGTCCACTTGCATTTCTCCAAAATATTTACCATCTTTTAATGATTTATTGAATTTAACTTATCTTTTCTCATTTATTGTTGGGTTTTCAAAATGAATTCGGTATCTCTTCCTTTCTCTAGGGTATCCTAACATTATATCACATCTTCTTGGAACTTCAAATTTATTCATTATTTTTGAAACTTGAAAACAAGCCATGCAGCCTAATTTTTTAAAAATAATCTAATTCCAGTTTTTTAACCTGTTTAAATTTCAAAGGGGAGTTTCTCTTCTTTATTTTTTTTTTGTCAGATATTTTGAATGCGACAATTAATAGCTTGGACCCAAAATTTTAACAGAAGCTCATTTTCACACTACAACGATCTAGCTCTTTTTAAAAAGGATACGGTTTCCTTTTCCGGCTTTATCATTACTCTCACTATTATATTGTAGGAAATAATTTGGTCATGAAATATACCTTGATTAGCAAGGCAAGTATTTAATTACTCAGAAGTTTAAGCCTTTATTAGTTCTTAGTTTAAAAATTCCTTTTACTAGTTAGTTTTATATTTAACTTTAAACTTCGAAGATATATCAAATATTTGAAATATCTTTAACTGAGAAGATATATCAGATATTTGATATATATAAACTGAGAAGATATCACTTTTATTTTTGAAAAAATAAGTGAAATACATGTCAGAAAAATCATTCGCCATTACCATGAACCATTTTGCATTACCGAATGAATCAGGTTAAATACAGGACCACACACATCAGCTTGAATCAGCTCAAAATTTCAGAACTTAGACTAATGTCAACATTAGAATGAGTTTTTCTGGATATTTTATTTACACCACAGATTTCACATTTGTATCATCAATATCGATATATTCTTCCATTTTAAGCATGTACTTAGGATCTATATTACATTTGTTATATCAATTTTTATAATTACTAGCTGATTGATTAGAAAAATAATATTCAAAATACTCAATGGTTTTAAATATATTTCTTATTTTTCATTATTTTTATATGTTTTAGTAACTAACTTATCTATATATCTTTATTTTGGCATTTTAATCTGTGCAGAAAAGTCTTACTACTTCGTCTATGATAATGCACTGTATGACTAAAATTGGATGACATTGATTAACATTTCTAAAACTGTCCTTGGACCAAAAATATTTAAAAGTAAGTGAAAAAGTTTTAAAAATGCCTAATTTCTATAATTGTTCTCAGCATCTTACTTTAGAGAGTAATGAAATGGAAATATTCCGGCTGTCCCAAAAAAGTGGAACAAGGGTTTATTTCCCTGAATATTGCACATAACGGTATACTTCGATTACCTTATATAAGGAACGCAATGGAGTTAATAAGCTTCATTATACAATAATAAACAATTGTATGAAACCACTTTGATATCTGTGGAGATTGAAATGAAAAAGTTGAAAAAAGTGAATTTCTAAATCACCGCCATAGTATAAAATTGTCAATTAGTTAAATGTTTCTCTTATATCCATCTATGTATATGGTAAATGTTGCTTTTCTATCTGCAAAATTTGCTGATATAGGCTTATTTTAGAATTTAGAGGGCATTATCGCAAATTTAGATGGAAACATACAAATCTCGATATAAATATTTCTTTGTCGAAATTTGAGAAATCTTGCATTTAAGATATCTCATTGATGTAGTGGCATACTGAAAAAGAGAAGAAAATTTCTTTCTTACGCTTGTAAGCATGATATAAAACTTTTCAATGGAATGATGTATATCAGTAACGAGAGACATTTTTGAAATGTTGATGATTTATATTGTATATAATAGTAATGTTGGATTAATTCCAGAAGAATGCTAACATAGTTTTCTGAGTTAACAACATCCTTCTAAAAAAGGTATTTACTGAACGATTTCGCGATTGTAGATTTTAAGATTCTTTCTGTGGGAGAAATGTTGAGAACTCTTGGTTTTAAAAGCGATTTTGTAGAAAATACCTTAAAGTAATTACTGGCATCCATATACTATCCGTGAATCACATGAACAGCCACAATTTACAATGGTCATCGTCTAGAATTTTATAAGTGGACTTCATCACAGGTGGATTTAAATCTTCCTTTCTTCAGAAACGAAATTTGTGCAGTCAAATACTGCTTTAATTGAGATGGCAGCATCACATTTCAAATGAAATAATCCATTCTGCATGCAAAAGGCTTATCATTAACATAAGGTTTCTACAAATGGACCATATTGCATTTTTAGAAACTCTTTGGTTGGACCTATTTTTGCAACAATATGCTGAATGATGACCGATATATTTAGTTAGTTTTGAATTCATTATGTCTGAGCTCTTTGGCCTTTGATAATATTTCGCTGATGTAATAGTAAACACATGCTTTTTTTTTCATTATACATCAACTGTAAGATGATAGTTGAATACTGAGACTGACTTATAAGAACTTGTTGAATTTCCTCCTATATCATATGACTTGACTCCTGTTGACTTTTATATCTGTTAATAACACGTCTCTTGTAGACGCAGCAAATCTTTGCAGGCGAATTCATGATGCTTGTTTTAATGACAAAAATGATAAATTGCTTCGTGCATTAGAAAAATAGAACTTTGTCTAAGTTTCGAAGATGTTTATTTTGAAAAAGTTTTTTCTAATTGCAATAATAATTTTATTTGACAATTTTTCAAAATTTATTAAAAGTTAATAAAATCATTATTATGCAAATACATTATAATGTAAATGCATTATTATTTAATAACTCTTGTGATACATATATTATTCCTGAAAAGTACTTCGATCGATGCCCTCAAATGTAATTCTGAAGTATGAAAAAATGGTTTAAGTCAATATATTTCTTGTGTGATATCTCAGCGAATTTTATAGACAGAAAACTGGAACTTTATTTGCATATAGTTTTTAGAGTAAGAAAAACAGTTTATTCATTGACATTTTTTCACTATGAAGCTCTTATAAAAATTTAAAATTTTGTAATATTTTATTGTCAGCCTATACAGAAGTCGAAGTATTCTTATGCATATGAACACCTTATTTGATGAAATTTTGCAACCGGAAATATATGCCTTGTTGTGATAGTTAAGAAATAAATGCTTGCTTTACTTTTTCGGGGACACTTTGTAAATGGGATCACAGGACCGAAACTCTAAATTGGTTAATATTTGCAGCTGAGACATTTAACTAATGAGTTAAATTTATCTTAAGTGACGGTTTCCCTTATTACTTTACTTTTTTTATGCATCATTCGAAATATTTTCTTTTTATTCTTTGAAGTTGCTAAATAAATATTGAGTTAATTAATTTATTATTAATATTAATTTACTTAACATATAATTTCTGTTAGTTAAAAACAAGTCTTACGATAATTCCCTTTTCCTTTATTTTGTTTTGGGAGAATTAAACAATTTCTACTTCTTGAGTATTGATTTTCGAGATAATCATTCTGTTAACAGTATTGATTTCCAGACTCTTTATCCTTATTAACTTCATCCAGTAGCTCATATTATTAAGCATTATTCATGCTATTAACAGATGGGAAAGCGAGATAAGTGGATCTAGATTTTTCAAATTCACAAATTTAATCTGAGTTGAACACTTTTATTTGTTGTTAATTTTTCCTTTATATAACATATGAAAATGCCTACTAGAAATTACTCTTTAAAATTACCTGGAAAATTTCTTTTAATTAATCACGCATTTCAAGTAAAATTTAATTTATGAATGTATTGCCTTGTACAATAAAAAAAATACTACACGTTTGTCTTTCTTACATTTTATTGGACGGACACAGGACTACACGAACATGAAGAAAAGAATAAAAGTATAGGACTGGTTGCCTTTTTTGCGGACCTGGAATGTCTATTAGTACTAGCTTTTGAGAATAAGATTCCTGATTAACACATGCTCCTTCAACTTCTACATCTCGCACTTTCCGCTCCAAGAGTCCGTTTGCCTCGCTTGCATGCTTCCTCGAATACACGCAACATTACTGTCATCTGCAGACGAGTGAGAGAGAGCATGGGGGCTCCTACTACAACAAAAAATCAAAGCCAGTAATTACATCAATGGGAAGTATAGAACGTGATGACACACTGATGACATGAATGGTTGCAGGCAAGGTAATGTTTTTAATTGAGATTTGGTCCAGTTAGGAACCGACACTTCGAAGTTTCTCATGGCCTATTCCTAAAAAAGTTATTTGGGAGGTGTTTCAAAGGTGAGGAGCCAATTTTCAGGTATGTTTCCTCGTTGGTAATGATTGCTTGGGAGTCAGTGTCACAGAGACCAGTTAGTGAACTTCCAGTAAGTGTAATTTGAACAAGCATAGAACTTTGGGAAAAACCTTGCATAGAGATTTGACTTACATTTCTATGAGATGTAGAAACTTTAAGATGGGATTTTAGTTCAGAATTCCTGCAGTTTTTAGGGCAATCAACATGAGCATGGCCAAAATTATTGCAGCCATAATATAGTTGACCATGTGGTTTATTCGTAAAAGAGGAACTCTTAAGTCCTTTCAAATCACAGGAGAAGCAAATTGGTTGTGGGGATGTTTTCCATCAAATTTTGTTGAGTTATAGGTGCCAGAAGTGGGATAAAATTTTCTGTCACCGCCTGAAAAGGTTTTGAAGCACTGAACAGTTTCTCATAAACTTGATTTTTCTTTGAATTCAGGGAATGATTTGCATCCATACGAGATAATTTTATTGTTGGACGAATCTGGAATGCCATTAATCACATAGTCGATTAAGGAAGATTTACCGAGATAGAGCTGAATCCCGCATAGCCAGAAAAGAATCCTTGCAGTATTTCGGATGCAGTGTTTCATACATCGAGATTCCATTAACTGATGTAATTGAATGTTGTTAATTTTATCTGCAAACTCATCTAATAAATGTTTTTTCATTTGTTCCCAAATGGTAATACCACGAATGGATCTCGTTTGAGTTACTGCAGGGCGTTTCAAACATTTCTTGACAAATACAATTTGATGAAAGGAGTTGGTTATTTGATGTGTTTAGAAAAAGTCTTCAACATCAGAAATACAAGTTTCAACACTATAACTACCTTTAGATGAAAAAGGCTTAATAAAATCCACAATGTCTTTCAGACTAAAAGCCTGAAAAGAATTAATAAAAGTTTTATGCATGTCGATAGAGGAAGAAGTTTGATCTTTATCTGCAGGAGAATGGGTAATTCACAATCGGTATTTATTTGCGGCATACGGTTTTCGTTCCGAAAATGCGCGCGATTAGTTACATCATGTCCGCTTGTAACTTGTGGTTCGAAGTTATCTATTTCGCTAGTGTCGTTGGTTTCCGTTTACAATAGTGAAAAGTCACTAAGCGATTTTAAAATTATGCCGCAACCTTTACTTGCATTTTCAGTTGCCTGTGTAATCTCTCTACCAATCCACTTGACAGAGGATGGTAAGGTTTGGTATGTATAATCTTAATACCAAGAAGATTGGCAAATTCTCGGAATAAGTTACTCCCAAATTGGCTTCCCTAATTCATTGCGAGCCTCTTAGGAACTCTAAATCTAGCGATCCAGTTGGAAAAGCACTTAAAAGCAGTGGTCTTACTTTTGTGTCTTGTAGAGGCATAACTTCTGGTCATTGAGGAAAACGATCAACACGTTAAACAATAAGTATTGTCTTGGGATGCGAAGCGAAACCATTCGGCAACGTCCCTGTTGTAGTTATGCCGCCCGAAACGTTTTCCAATCTGCTTTACTGGAGCTCTTAACCAGGATGAGATAAGCAATGAAGATTCTCAAAGATTCGCAGCCGAAACTTTGGAGGAACAAGTGAACGGCCTTTTCCTTTAAAAGCGTCACATAAGAGTTCTGTATCCATATCTGGAACACTGACAAACTTCGATTTTAACCATGCACTCTAGGAATAGGAAATCTATCCGGAATAGTTTAAGAATTCAATCATCTATAATCACAACATGGTCTTCAATCATTCTTTTTGGGTACCATGTGAAGTGGGCTCGCCCATGCCCTTTTTGAAGGTCTACACCAATCTTAAGATACCATATATTGAAATTCTCGCTTTGCAGCTTGTAATATCTGAGGAGATAATCATCCTGCTTTAGAGTATACAGGTGCACCACGAGTTCCAATATGATTTGAAGTGTTGAACTTTACCTGAACCGGAGATTTTTGTTGACCTGGTTTGGTTACATCAACGAATTTTTTAAGCAAATTTATACAGGGGGAGTTACCTTGAACAGTCGCAGTACTTAAAGGTTTGAACTCTGAAATGGTTCACCCAAGCTCTACTGCGCCGGTGCCATTAAGCAACTTTTTCCACTTTATATCCACAAATAAACCATAGTGTCCAAGAAAATCTACCCCTATTATAGGTTTTGAAATTGCTGCTAGCAAAAATGGCCTCTGAAATTTTTGCTTAAAATCCAAACTCAAAGTAACCAATTTCGCACCAAAAGTTTTAGTTTTAGTTCCGTTTGCAGCATACAAAAGAAAATTTGAGTGTTTACCTTTTTGACCTTTTGCCATAGGTAAAATGCTAACAACCGAAACCGTATCAATCAGATATTCACAACCTGTTATTTTATCATCTACAAATAAGCATTTCACTTAACCATTTTCTACCGCCAGCGCCGAAACGGCAGGTTTATTTAGTTTTTCCAGTTCAAAAGCGCATGATTGCTTACAATTCTTAGCTTTGTTTCCAGATTTAAAATGCCTCCAGTATATTTGCTATTGGCATAATTTTGAACCTCACCTTTTTAATGAGAAAGTTATCTACGTCGAATTTCCATTTTTGAAAGTCTTCTCAATTGCTGTTAAACGCTTTTCAACATTTTTCCAATCAACATTTAATGAAACTGAAGATACCGCCTCCTCATTAGAAATTTCAAAGATAATATCAACCATTTTAGCTAACGATTGCACATTATCATTATTGACTGTGAAAATTTGCTGAATTTGTAAAGGTAGGCGTTTTAACCATGAAGTTTTTAAAACTTCAGATGAAATTTTATCTCCTGCTAAACTTCACAATTCATAAAGAAGTTTTGATGCTTTTTATATCACCTCACTCAATACCTGAAAGCAGTTTTTTTTTTCAAACGAAATGATTCAGAATATGCATTTTACTCTAATAACCTAGATTTTATCTGAGCATAAGCATCACTTAGGTTTATTAAGGGCAATATCTGAAACGCAAGTTAAATCATAGCTACCCAAGGCTGAAACGACATAATAAAATTTAGTAGAAATCAACTGTAATATTAGCCAAATGAAATTGAGATTCAGGCTGAGTAAACCTTAATTTAGGCTTCTCATAACAAAAAGTTGGAGTCTTAATTACAACAGCAGAATTCTCACCTCTTGAACTACTACTATTATCAAACACCGGCTTTTCATCCATTATAGTAGTACTTAAAAATTATACTACAAATATTAATGGAATACACAATTCAAAATGCGTTATGAATTCTTTTAAATAATGATAAAAATGAAAATCTCAGCATGACAATTAAATCATCTTATTTAGTTTTCTTCAAAACAACTTGCTATTATTCGGCATTTCGATTAAACCAAAAAGTTAAGACAAGAAATGCGAGCTTCTCGGGTCACTAGAGTGGTTTAATCCTTTTCTCAAAGCATAGTTTAAATACACTGATGGAAAAAAAAATCTCAACACCAAGAAAAAATTATTGTACAGTAATGAAATTTTAGGAATACATTTGTCTAGGTAACATATTTAATTGATTAAAGTTTCAAGATCACAGGTAGAGCCATTTCAAATGTGAAATGTTGGTACATTAGTAACCGGTGTAACCGCCAGAATATTGAATGCAAGCATGCAAACGTGCATGTATTGTGTCGTACAGGTGTCGGATATCAGTTTGTGGGATGGAGTTCCATGCCTGTTGCACTTGGGCGGTCAATGCAGGGACGGTTAATGCTGGTTGTGGATGACGTTGGAGTTGTCGTCCAATGATGTCCCATACGTGCTCGATTGGAGAAAGATCTGGTGATCTAGCAGGCCAAAACAACATGTCGACACTCTGTAGAGCATGTTGGGTTACAACAGCGAGATGAGGGCGAGCGTTATCCTGTTGGAAAACACCCCCTTGAATGCTGTTCATGAATGGCAGCACAACAGGTTGTATCACGAGACTGACGTACAAATTTGCAGTCAGGGTGCGTGGGATAACCACGAGAGTGCTCCTGCTGTCATACGAAATTGCTCCCCAAACCATAACTCCAGGAATAGGCCCTGTGTGTCTAGGCCGCAGACAGGTCACTAGCAGGCGTTCACCTGGCCTCCTTCTAACCAACAAATGGCTATCACTGCGACCAAGGCAGAACCGGCTTTCATGAGAAAACACAACAGATCTCCTCTCCGTCCTCCAATGAGCTCAAGCTTGACACCACTCACTTCGCAAACGGCTGTGGTTTGGAGTCATTGGAATGCACTGTACAGGGCGTCTGGCTCGGAGCTGTCCTTAAAGTAACCGATTTGTTGCAGTTCGTTGTGTTACTGTGGTGCCAACTGCAGCTCGAATTTCAGCTGCAGACGCTGTACGATTAGCCACAGCCATACGCCGAATACGACGGTCTTCCCTCTCAGTAGTACCACGTGGCCTCCCGGAACCTGGTCTTCTTGAGGCAGTACCTTCCCTTGATCACTGCCGCCAATACTCATGCACAGTGGATACATTCCTGCCAAGTCTTTCAGCAATATCACGGAAAGAAAACCTACCTTCTCGTAGACCTACTACACGACCTCGTTCAAACTCAGTGAGCTGTTGATAATGGCTTCTTCGTCTTCTCAGAGGCATCCTTGACTAACATTAACCCACTACGTCAAATCTCAACTGTAAATAAAGATCACGAACCTTACAGCGCTTATTTAAAGCAAACCTCATTTGCATGTTCATAGTGTCGCTACTAGCGCCACACTTACGCGCGTAGCTCGAAATTTGAATCGACGTCATCTTTCAGATGTATAAACACGCCTACCAAATTTCGTTTATCTAGCACAGCTCCTTCCTAGTGTTGGGATTTTTTTCCATCAGTGTAGTAATAGCAAGAATAAGCTTCACTTACAAAAAAATCCCTATTTACAAAACATAATTCCACATACAACTATCATAAGCGAGTAAGAAAAGCGAAGGTAATTCGAAATTGACGATATGATTGATCTTTATATAGTCAAAAAATGTTTCATTTCAATTCACTTCATGAACTGACGATTGCTATATTAGAGCCGTCACATTATCCATCATCATGATATTGCCAGGATACATGTTGGCGCCAAAAGTCACTAGGCTTTAGTTTCAAGGTTTTACCCAACCCACCCTATTCTTCTGACTTGGCACCAACTGAATATATCTATTTCGTGAGTGAAAAATTCCTTCAGTCAGAAAATTTTTGATGACCTTGATGCTGTGAAAACTGCTACTTAAAACGTTTTTGAATTGAAACCGCCGGAAATTTACCGCAGTGGAACTCATCTCCTGTCAGACAGATGTCAAGTCATAGATAACAATGGCCTCATAGATATAATAATATGCATAATTGATACTGTTCATTTTGCATTTATTTGCTCTTTTTATGGGTAATAAAAACTGGTAGAATTTTTGTACTTACCCACTAATTTAATCATGTCAATTATATTTTACCCTAATAAATGGAAATAATATTTTAAACCTTTCTTGCACAACAAACATAGAGCGGAGTAGCAATACTTGAAAAGTGGCGAATTTTAAGTAGCGACTAAAACTGACATAATCTATCTGGGACGCTAAACACACACACACACACACACACACACACACACACACACACACACACA
>JAPMOQ010048006.1:1209629-1311759 GCA_026543055.1 Argiope trifasciata | reverse complement strand
CACACACACACACACACACACACACACACACACACACACACACACACTTGCACTAACTCTGAAAATGAGATGGTGGAGAGGACAGACGGCTATTTATAACTTATCTAGGAATCATGAGCTTTCATGTGAAATAAGAATCGGAGAAACTGAACCAATGGTAAGGTTGGGTTACTACATTGGCGGAAAAAAATCCCAACAACAAGAAAAAATTATTGTAGAGTAAAGAAATTTGGAATTTGTATTTGTCTGGTTAAGATGTTTAATTGATTAAATTTTGTGTATTACAGGTTAATTTAAGCTCAAGAAAATGCTTTTCGAATGTGAAAATCTACTATATTAATAGGTGATGTAACGGTCCAGAATTTTGAATGCATGCCTGCAAACATGCATGCATTGTGTCATTTAGGTGCTACATGTCACTTTATGGTATGGAGTTCCATGCTTTTAGTACTTGTTCTGTCAATACTAGGAGGGTCAGTGATGACTGTGGATGATACTGGAGTTGTCGTCCAAGATACCCTATACGCATTCGATTGGAGACAGATCTGGAAATCTAGCAGACTAAGATAACATGTCGACACTCCGTGGAGAAAGTTGCATTACAACAGCGGGATGAGGGCGAACGTTATCCTGTTGGAAAATTAACCCTTGAATGCTGTTCATGAATGTCAGCACTGCAAGTTGAATTATGAGAGTGACTTACAAATTTAGAGTCATTGTGTTAGGGATAACTACGAGGATGCTCCAGCAGTCATAGGAAATTGCTCTCCAGACCATGACTCCAAATGTAGGTCCTGTCTGTCTAGGTTACCGACAGCTTGGCTGCAGGCGTTCCTCTGACCTACTTCTGACAAACACTGAACCATCACTGTCATTAAGGCAGAACCTGCTTTCATCAGAAAGCACAACAGATCTCCACTCCGTCTTCCAATGAGCTCTGGCTGGATACCATTGAAACGGAAATGGCTTGGAGTCAGTGGAAGAAACGTTACAGAGAGTCTGGCTCATAGCTGTCCTTGAAGTAACCGATTTCTAACAGTTCGTTGTGTCACTGTGGTACCAATTGCAGCTCAAATTTCTGCCACAGACGCAGTACGATGAACCACAGCTTACGCCAAATATGGCGGTCATCCCTCTCAGTAGTGCCGCGTTACCACCCACCCAGAAGCTGATTTTTTTGAGGCAGTACTATCCCTTGATCACTGCTGTCAACAATCTTACACAATGGATACTTTCTGGCCAAGGCTTTCTGCAATATCGTGGACAGAAAACCTCCTTGTTGTCCTGTTACTCGTTCAAACTCGGTGAGATGTTGATAATGGCATCTTCGTCTTTTTAAAGGTATTCTTGGCTGGCATCAATTCAATACGTCAAATTTCATAGATAAAACACGCTTAGGAATTTTACAGCACGTTTTTAATACAATCCTGATTTATGAGTTCTGAGTGGCTACGTGCGAAATGCGAAATTTGAATCGATATCTTCTTTTAGATGTATAAACGCGTTTACAAAATTTGGTTTATCTAACACGTCTTTCTTGGTGTTGGGATTTTTTTCCCACCAGTGTAGTTAATTTATTTCTTCATTATTTTTATTATATGGATGGATTTAATAATATTGTTTTCTTTTGTCGTATTTATCTTAGAAACTCCTTAAACACCACAGATTTCGAAATTATTTAGTGATCTGTTTTTTCCCCGTCCATATTTAATTTAGTGCTCATTTCTCCCAAAATTTCATTTCTCTCTTTTTATTCATTCATTTTCTTACTTACTTTTTTTTCTTTAAGAAAAAGTAAAAGGTGAAAATTCTGTGAACCAGACAAAAGTTGAGTCAGTGGACAAGAAAGTTTGTCATTGGTATAGCACTAAGATATATTTTAAAATAGATTTTAAAGCCCCTATAGATCTTGAGGTACGAGGCGACCTCTGTCTCCTCCTGTGCGGAAAACTGCCACAGCCTATATCAATTCAAAACGTTAAAACTGCATTAGGTGTTATATGTCTTTGTGAAGGGAATATTTTCAGACTCTGTACTGGGTGATTTGTCGACTTGATTTTTATGCACATATGCATTTTATAGGACATTTGGATGAACTAAACTGCCTTTCACGGATTTTCTAGACATATTGGCAAAATGTTAAGTAGCGGCGAGCCTTTACCATTTAACGGGTTTTTTCATTCTGTTGGGAAAAAAAATAAATTCGGAAATAATTTTAATATGAACCAAAATACCTATGGAATATTTTTATGTCAATTAGCTTAAGCAACTGTTTGCGACCCTTGATAATAAAAACCATGGAAAATTATCTCTTACCAGATGAGTCATAGTTGTTAATCCGTCACTCCAATTTTAAATGAGATCAAGAAGGCTATCTGAAAATTTTTGAAAGATTGATAATGCTCATAATGAAATCTTATGCATCATTATTTTTATATTGAATGTAATCCAACAATCATGGAAGCCCTCGTTATATGAAAGGTAAATAAAAGATAAAAGCTATATGAAAGGTAAAAGAAAGGTAATCGATGATTTCTGTAAAGGACATGTGAAAATTCTGCCAGACATGATTCATCAAAACAAGAATGTCGAATTAACAATCATAATGACTTTCGAGATTAAAGCAGATTATAAACAAGTTATAAGTAATACGGAAATATTATTCGGGTTCCAAGTTAGGGATATTATTATCCCCCTCCCCCAATCACATCCAGTATAACATCTGTACTAGTCATAAAAATTTAGTATTTAATGATACAATTAATAATTTATAATTAGAGAGAATTGTTAATTTTGGATAATTAGTTCAGTGAGATATCAATATAATTAAAGATAACTGCCGCCAAAACTATACGGAATAATGTGTAAGAAGTAAAATGTCGAGGTTATTGAGGAGAATGAAAATGAAATACAAAAATTCTTTTAAAAAATTCAGTAGTAATACACTAATTAATAGATAATTTTCGCCTCCAAGTAAGATTCAATAAAACATTAAAAAAAATTGAGAATTTTTTTGACCCATCTTTATTTCCATCTTGTAGGAAGTAAGCTTTCCTCTACCACTTTTAAAATTTACAAATGATAAAGATATTTATTTTTAAGCATCTGATCTGTTCTTTTTTTTTTATTTAACTGTACTACTTTCATGATTAAAAATAAAAATTAATATTTTTCATTGTGGCTGTTACTGTGAAGGATATGGATCTCTGCCTCAGCAACGGACTAACAGCGTTTCAGATGCTCTCAATTTTCTTTCAATAAGACGCTTATTTAATTTAATTATTTTACAGTTGTTTTATATGTGTTCACATGCGTGTTTACTAGGGCATACTAATCATTTGCTACGAATACCTTTTCTTCAATGGGCCTTCTTTTCTTTTTCACTTTTCTACTCTCATAAATTGCATCGCTTTATTATTTATTAGTGATATTCAAAGACTTCATTAACCTATTTGGGAAAACTCACCTTTTTGCATCTTTTTTTCTTTGGTATGCCATTTAGTGCGAGTTTTGTGCCAGTCAGTCTTGATGGCTCGGTTCTCACTAAACTTAAGTAGCCCTTTAACGTTCAATGGAGGGATTGAAATCGAATCACTGCGTTGTCCTATTTCAGATGATTAACTTTCATTGTCCAATTTAAAGATAAAGAAAATTAATTTTTTAGTGGGACGCTTGTAATGTTTCGCTTTCGACGCATTTCTGTGAATTTAATGGGAAAATTTTGCTGAACACAAGAGCGTACTGACGCATTTCGATTCTAAACAAAAAATAATATCCAGAATAAGGAGTTGCCTTATCTAAAGGAAATTGTAGATATTCTGGTTTGTTCATCTGGATACTCTGATATCAGTGGAAAGCTAAAGTCCGCAAAAACAAATTTTATATTTTGTAACAGTTACTTAAAAATATCGGTGCATAGCAGAATGTTATGTTGTTGCTTTAATTTTTGACAATAAATACAGTAAATTCCGAAGGGCAGACACTTGCTAGTGGTTAATGTCTAACATGCGGTTAATACACAAGTACCCGAAAATCCAATTTGTATTTTGGACGCCTTTTTCTTCGTCCGATTGAAACCAATATCTGGTATAGAATCGTAATTGTAGCCACAAGACAAAATTTCAATTATTTAAGTCATTTTATTTATTGTCTCGAGATCGAATTTTTTGATGACTACAGTACTTACTCTTCGTGTACAAGAAAATAAAAATGATAAGAATTAACAAAAATATTATTCTAAGAGTGCGTGTCTCATAGTGTCTGGAAATAGTTGCTTAGTGACTCTTTACCTTGCCTCATGTTTAAATGGATTTAGTTGAAAAAGCAATTTATTTTAATTAAAATAAATGTTTAAGGAAATATTCATTTTTCGCCTCGCCCTCCCCACCCAAAAAGATATGCCTCAAATACATATGGCATTTCAGAATACTAGATTTCTTTGATAATAGAAAAACAAAAACAAATTTTCTTTTGGTGGATAATGTTTGGTTAAGATGAACAGTACATGCCTCATTAACACAGAATCCCCCCCCCCCCCCCAAATTTTTTAAATTGGTTTAAACAACCTCTATTCTGTTAACTGTATTCATGAGATAATTAAAAGCTTAAGAATATTAGTAGGTAATTAAGTAATTACATTCATCTATGATTTTAATGTTATTTTTACTATAACAAATTATTTCTAAATATATAAATTATACTGTACATATTGTATCATGTTTTGCGCCTCTATTTATACTTCTAAAATCCACGAATGTCTATTCAATAAATCCTCTGTCATGTTGGAGAACTCAATTTATATATTTTTTTATAGTTGAAAGAATCAAAACAATGTAAAAACTGTTTATTTAACCATCAGTACAAAAGCATATTTTTGATACTATGTAGTTAAAAGTTCAAACGAAAAGAAATTTGCTCATGCATATTAAGTTGAAAATGCGAGCAAGCAAAGTGAATGTCGTTAAAAACCCCGCATGGTTACTTATTTAAATTATTTATTAAATCAATAAATTAAAACATTAATTTTATTAATTTAAAGTATTACTTCATTCATCTTCTGAAATCTTAAGAAAGTAGTTTTTATAATTTAAAATTTCAGTTTTAGTTGGCATAGATTAAGTGCGATAAAGAAAAAAACCTGATAGAAATCATGGTTTTGTTTTTAATTTTTTATGTGATTGAAATTCTTCATATAAACTGCATTTTTGTTGAAAGAAGGTGTTAGATTCTTCGCATTTGGCAAATAATATTTACATACTTCTTTTCATTTGCAATATTTCCTAATAGATGGCAGCACGTTACTAATATAATGAAATTTGAAATCCGTGAGAGAGTCCTTGTAACTGCAACAGATGCTGAAGGAATATTTCCGTTTACAAAATTCTTTTTCAAATTATTTTATGCATCGGAAAAATTTTGCATGGAGACTCAGTCCATATTGAAGCCTTGAAATATAATTATATCACCCGGAAGTCAAGGAAACTATGGCATTACTCACTCAGATTTAAAAAAGCTGATATTTCAGAATTTTCACATGTAGTAAATAATAGCTTAAATGAGAGTAACTCCTTCAAATAAGGACATAATTTTGTTGTGGAAAAGACTTTCTTAAAAAAATACAGTTAAAAGTTTTTCTGGAATATTCATTAGAATTTGGTATTTTCAAAAGTGGAGCCTTAAGCTTTTGCTCTTAAGACCAGAAGAAAACTGAGTGAGATTAATAAAATTCTAGAAATGCACATGCTAAAATGAATAATTCCGTCCATAAAATGACAGAAAAATTACATAAATTTCAATGAAATTTTTGGCATTAAAATGTTTATTTAGATGCATATATTAAAGCGAAAACACAACTACGTTTCGACAATAAAAGCACAATTTGTATTTTTCAATTATTTTCCCTATTGTATAAAAGTTTTGATGAACTATCTGCATGCCTTTATTCGCAGTCCCATTCATTGTATTGTGCTTTAAAAAGAAAAACAAAAACACGCTAATGTACGGCCTCAGTAGTGCCCTCTCCCCATATGTTGTTGTCCAGATAATCTATATTCCCTTTGCTCTGCCATTGACTAGGATTCATGGAATATTTTTCATACTTTGCTGATATGGGTCTATATGAACTGTGGGGGATTGTAAATGATATGAAGATATAGGCTCAAAATGTTTTTGAGGCATCTACTAGGAAAACTGTATTGATAATAAAAACGTAGCATATAAGAAATTTATTTGTATTTTAATTTTACATCTACTATATTTATCTTCTTTCATTATTTATTTGGTATTTAATTCTTGAAATACTGTAATTCTACTATTCACTTTTCCTGATTTTTACAAAAATTATAGTTTTCATTGTTAACAGAGAATATAAACTAAGTCTTTTTTTTTTTAAAATCCTGTACTACATATTGTATTAAGTTTGAAACATGATTTTTTTTGTTAGTAATAAATATAATTTTTTTGAATAGAAGAAGTTTATTTTTAGAATAGAAATTTAAAATAGATTTTAGAGAGCGAAGGAAAAAATTGTTAGAATAGAGTTTTCAGAACAGAAATTTTTTTTGAAATTCTTTTTTCTTTTTCTGTTGTTTATATGTGAACGTACCATACCAAAAATAAATAAATTTTTTATTTTGAAAATTTAAAAAATTGTGCATTGAAGCCTTATTATAAATTATCAAATAGAAAAAATAAATTGTAATACCTTCGCTGATCTTTATTTTTTATTATTTTATTCTGAACAACATTTTCCCTTTTTTGTCATCGTGAAACAAACAAACAAACAAATAAAGCAACAGTGATTTCTTTCGATCTTTTTGTTTAACTAGACGGGCTGGACTATGTACAAGTCTTCGAGTTTTCTATTAAATAAGAATAAAAATTGGAAAATTGCTTTTAATAAATATTTCTATTTTTTTCTTCCTTTATGTTTTAAAATATTAAACTCGCTCAATGGCAAAATATAAAATGAGGTCATTAATCTCGTGTTTAGTTATGAAGTACAAAGAATTTTATTGTACACAAAGGACTGATAAGTGAAAATTTATATTCCTTTCTAGTAGGAATAAATAGGGTCCAAAAAGAACTGAATAGAATATTCTATTACCAATGAACCAAGTGATTTCACCCCGTTTTTGAAAAATAGCATTTAGTTAAATATGACGCACTGAAATAGTTATCTTAAAAAAATAATATCTAGTTGAGGTACAAAGTAATCATGGAGTAATCAAAATAATAAATCATGGAGGGAATTTGCTTTTGACGTACAAATTGTAAAAATAAATAAATAAAGTTTGAAATATAAATTGATTGAATAATAAAATATCTAAAAAAATAATAGTATTGTAAATTCAGTTTATTACTTTCAAAATCGTAAAAGTTAATACATTACTAAAAGTAAAGCTGTGAGGAATATCATAAGCAACCGAATTACTAAATATTAATTAAAAATATATTGTAATTAAAATTAAATTTTAGTTTGCTTCTTCGAATATTTTTTTTTCGTTTGTTATAATTTTGCATCTATGGAATTTTGATAAAGGTCTATTTTCAATTCTTTAGTTCACTAACAAAAAGGAGAGTTGAAAATACATTTTTCTTCTCAGAAAAACTGAACTTTTATATTAATACTGAATTCATTTTATTTTTTGTGATTTTATTTGGAATTATTTCTGTCTGTGCATCATTTTACATTCAAATCTTAACATAGGAATATTTTAGCAAAAAATATATATTTATGAAAGAAAAACAAATATAAGTTAGTGGATTAGAAGTCAATGTTGCATACCGTACCGAATTCTTTAAGGTCTTACGATGATGGATAATCCTTTCCAGTAAATTTTTATTTGATTCACATTTACAGATGAATCTATGTGAAGAGGTTTGACGTTAGATTTTCTTCAATTACGTTACGATCCTTTACTGACAACTTCTTTTCATCTGTTCAGCCGTTCCTGAGATAAATTTAGAAATAAGTCTCTCTGATTTGGATCTTCTTCCCAGAATTTCACATGAAAGTCGACTTTTTGATCAAACATGAGATTCTATATAATTCAGACACAATCTTATGGAATATTTCCACGAACATTATTATACTCCCAAAGATATATTCAAAGACGAAAGTTTTGGTTTCACCTTTGAGGGACTTTACGTCGAATTTTCCTGATTGAAGATAACTGAGAAAGTGAAACTGGCATTTTCAGAAGGACTTGAAAAAGTATGCATTTTGCATTACAGAAAATTTTAAATTAATCCTAAAGAGGATGTTTGAAAGCAGAGATTAAAAGAAAAAAGGCCCAGTTATAAATCAGGAATGGATATTAGTGTTTTGAAATTTGTAATAGAGTAGATTGTGAAATAACATTCTAAGTTTCGTAATCGAAACTCTTCGTTTCGCTATTCTAATCTAATATTCCTACAGTAAATTAAAAAAAAAATCAAAGTGATATTTAAATTCAAAATGAAAAATTTAAAAAAAGTTTTCATCAATGCTCTAAAAAGTGTTAATAAATATATACATTTTTTAAAGTATGGACATCAAAATAACATTATAAAGAATACTTCAAGCAAATCTAAAAAAAAAAAAAAATACTTCAAACAAATCTAAAAAAATACTTCGATCAAATTGAAATTTTAATCGTATTTTTAATGTGTTTCAATTTTTAGGAAATGTTTTGGAATTTTCTTTCACATGTTATTCATTCTAGCTGAACTTTTTAGAATATTGTTTTTAGTGACTCAGATTTTAAGATTTAAATTTCATATTTTTCACAAAAAATTAATTTCTAGCTTTGTAAAATTCTAATAGAAATATGTTAACATATTGTTTTTGTTTTTATTACATTCAATCTTTCAGTAAAATTTTTCATACTTTAACATTATAATAAATTTGAATTGTTATCGATTGTTCTCTCATATTCATTGTCATTTGAATTTTGAATTAAAATTAAGCAAAACTCAAAGATCAATTGATAATTTGGATCCGGAAATATTAAAATATATTAATATCAAAAACAGACAACCATAAAAAAAATTCAGAAATCTAGTATGTAAGAAAATGATAAAAAACGATTTCAAAATTATATGTTTACACACATGAAACAGGTCAAATTAAACTCAAGCATAGAAAAATAATCGAAATTGACCAATTGAGTTCTGACTGACCGAGTTATTATTCCGGCAAATAAAAGACAGAAATTAATTATATATATAAAAATCCTGCTTTGAAAATTTGGCTTAGTTTTGCCGTTTTTAAATTTTGAAAAATTGTTTTAAATTTAATTCTGCGCTCATTAAATCAATATCAGTTGCTTTTCAGACTTTTTGTGCTTATTCTGAAAGAACAAAGGTAATGAAAAAGACTTAAAAGTCTCTTTCAACATTGGAATAATTTGAAAAAAAAAAAATCGATCTGTCAGTGCAAATGAAAATTTTAGATTTTTTTTTCAATGAATGTTTTCTTTAAATTCAAAGGCCATTTTTGCTGTCAGACTGTACGCATTGCAGTGATGCTGATCATTACTTCGATCTTAATTTATCACCAGTTTTCTCGTTATGCTGAGTATATAAATAGGACTTCATCCTTTTTTAAATTAAAAAGAGACATTTGTACAAGACACAAAAATTAAAGATCGATCTATTCAAAATATTCCATCTCACAAACTGCAACATTTGTTCATCTTTTGGGCAAAAAACGAAGAATAAAAGCGAAGGGTAAAAATCTGGTTGTTAAGATACAATGTAATTATCAAAACAATTTTTGATATATGAGTACTAATTTTTTAAAAGTTGTTGTCAAACCTTCCAAATATAACTTTTACGACTCATCTACTGGCAAGCAATGATGTAGCACCATCTATTAAAAATGGCTGGTATATTTATACGTCCAGTATAATGGATCTAAACATGAGTATTATGTTGCTTTGTAAATAAATGCTTCCTCGTTTTACGACGGCTGTTTAAATTGATTTAGGCGAGAATTAGTCAGGCAAAACATATTTTGCTTTATTTATGCAAAGTTTCTATGGAGATTTTATATACTTTAGGAAATAAATTAACTTTGAAGTTTATTTCAGAAAGTATGCGTGGCAGAATGATGTTGATTATAAAAAAATAAAGTGATCTCTATAATAAAGAATAATGTGTGTGTGTTGGCGCTCTATAGGACAGGCTGTTTAAAACTTTACCAAATTTGGCACAAATATACTTGATGAGCAAGAATGTACATCTCGGAGCGACTTTTGGGGGGAATTTTTATCAGAATTGTAATTTAAGAGGGAATTTGGTATTTCAAAATACATGTCCTGTAAAAATATTGCACAAAGATGTAAAATGAAAAGAATCGTTTTTTTAAAAGATACATATCTAATTTCAAGCAAATTGTTTCTGTATTTTGGTAAACAATTTTCCTTGCATAATTTTTAACTATAGATTTCCTTGATGAATATAAATTAAAACGATTTCAAGTTTTCCTCAAATGTTTAATCTTGCGATTTTCTTCCATCCTTAAAAGCCAGGGAAGTTTGCGACTTCGTACAAAGAACAGAGAAGTGAAGTTACAGCCCCTCGAAAGTTAAAAGGTAGATTATCAATATAGTTACATTTTAAGAGCCTTTTTATAGAACTTGACCGTATTAGGATGGGTTTAGTTTAGTTATATTAACGTCCTGTTTTAAAGCAACACGAGGACTATTGTATTAGGATGGGATATATACACAATGAATGGAACTGGTGTAAGGCTATTAAAATAACGTGGCTATGATGTCTACATGAATTTGATGCTTTAAAAATATTTTTTTGGGGGGGATCATGAAAACTAAGTTATGTTCAAGTGATTTAATTTGAACATATCTAATAAACCCAGCGAAACAGTAAGTGGCCAAAGACGACTAGTAATGAATATTAAGAAATTATATAGAAAAAATTAATAATTTTTAATGTAATAAGTAATAGTTTATAAATATCATTGGCCTTTTAGACAAAAATATTTTAAATTAGAATATATAAACGAATGAATTTCGACTTGTGAATTGCTAGAAAGGATATTTTTTTACTTATATTTAGATGCACTTTTATTTGATGAGCGTTATATTTACAAAAATTGAGTTTTGTTACCAATTTTTCATTTATTTTTTAATATATAAAGTTTTGAAACTTTAAGCAGTTGTGCGTTCCAAATGCAATATTTCAATAGTTTCAAAATGTTATTAGTGAATTAATTGATTAATTTTAATTTCTTAAAAATAGCAAGATCTGATAATAAATTTAGAAAAAAATATTTTAGGACCGCATAATATTTATACAATTAATTATGAAATATAGTAAAAATTAAAAGGCAAATTTTTTATTATTCTTTTGTTTTATGAATTAAATGAAATAAAAAGATTAAAACGGATTTCAGTCTATTAATGGCGTCTTTAATATTATTTTCAATAAGACCTTCTAATGATGCGAAATCGATGTTATTCTACTTTAAACATTTTAATGCTTATACGTTACATGTAGAAGAAAAGAACTTGAAACATTCGTAGCTTAAAGTTTTATTCTCCGTCCCCAAAGAAAATCCAATTACAGGATGTTCTAAAACATCATTTACTAACTTGAAATATGAATCAGGTATCCAGAAACAAGTAATTTTTGTTTAATTATTAAATCTCTTTCAGCTCTGTCTCTTTGGTGTAAATTTTGCAAACTATTTTAAACTAACTTTTCAATGAGTAGACAAGAAACTTTAAACATAATACAGAACAGGTTGGCAATGCAAATTATCTTTGCAGTCTTTTTTCCCCCATCAAATTTTACAATCAAATAAAAATGTTCATTAACGACACAAGGTGTCATGCTAAATCATGAATACATCGCAAGGTTATTTAAACTTCAATTGTATACGCACAGTAAAAAGCAGAAAAACAGTTATTTAAATATATTTTTTAAAATATACTTCTTTGTTATTTCATACTTTTTTAGCCCGTTTTGAAAACGGACTATAAAGTATAAAATAATTTCCGCAAACTCCATGCAGGTTTATAACCCTATAAAGGCAGACTGTATGAGGTTAGGAGAAGGTATTTAATACTCTTTAGTCCGTTTTCAAAACATGGCATACATAATATATTAAATTATTTTACTGAAATAGTTATTAATGTATAACAGGGGGGGGGGCACGAATACAAAGAGTGACCGTTGCAGGTGTGAGCAACATCGATTTTACTGAAAGTAAGCTAGCTATAGCAGAAAAATATACAGGGTGTTTTAAAAAACGTGGAAACATTACATGTAGATATGTCATACAACAAAGATCAAAAATCGCATAGAAACAGAGGGTCGCAAACGCCTGTAGAGGGCGCTAGAGCCACGAGAGGGCATTGCGATGTAAACACGAGCCGAGAAAATATTCCGTTAACTTGTGGACCGGTACTGTAGGAGACTGTTTACTTGGTCCTATATTATCCCAGAAAGATTTAACGGTTCCATTTGTCCAACATTCCTGCAAGAGGTTCTGCCAGAAATCCTGAATGAAGTTCCGATGCCTATTCGTCTACGCATTCGATTTCAACAGGACGGAGTACCTGCACATTTCAGCACAGACGCCAGAGCACATCTACAGACTAACTTTCCTGGGTGCTGTATTGATCGCGGTGGACCAATCATATGGTCACCACCAGACCTCTCTCCTTTGGATTTTTCTAATGGGAATTTTTACAAGAGCCTGTGTGTGAAACACCAGTTGCAATGCTGGAAGACTTGGTGGGACGGATTGTTGCGACAACAGGTATGCGATACAGCACACCTGGTATCTTTGAGAAGGTACGCAGTTCTATGCAACGTATATGCCAGGTGTCTCTCAATTCCTATGGCAAACATTTTGAGAATCTCCTATAAGCTCAACATTTGGAGTACATTAATCGCATGTGAGTGAGTAATCTATATAAATAAAAATGAATGTTTGTTTGTATGTCTGTTATGCTCTGCCGTACCACTTCAAAAATATCCAGACTATCAATCATTAAACATGTTTGGTGCTGAATGATGCATTTTTTTTAGCTTTGTTGCTTTTCGCTCGTTGAAAGCATTTCACCTCATTGACTTCTAATTACCTGTCCACAAATTTATAATAGCTGTTGATAGAAGAAATTCTGAATCTTTTATCACAAATATTAATAATTAGTTTTTGATATTTGAAATTAAAAAGAAATTGGTACGTGATTGGACAAAACTAAGAGAATGTTTAGTTTTCTTGCCAAGGCGAACACATTTTATATTAAATAAATGTTTGTATTAAAAAGGCAAAAATAATTTTAATTCGGGAAATTGGTTTCTATTTTAATGTATAGAGCTTTATAACTTTGAATTAATTTCATTCGAAATTATTTAAACACGTTTTCTGTACCTTCTAGGAATAACTGCTAAATCCTTAAAGCCAATAAAGAATGTTTATTCATTTTTTAGAAACAAATTCCTTTGAAATATTTGTGTTACTTTCTAAACACAAGTTCTTTTCAACAGCAATAAATGTCCTTTATTTCGAAAAAAAGAGTTCGAAGAAATACATCGGAATTTTTCTCAACCTTTTAAAAATTCTATTCGCTATTCATTTTAAAAACTTAAGGATAAAAAAATAAATAAGCTAAGAGTTTTAATTAAGATGCAAGTTGTTGACCTAAAATCTGAAAACATTGTAAATAAAATGTTTATAGAATGGCTCAAGGAGAAATATGTTATATTTTAAAAACCCAAGAAGGTTAAAAAAAATATACAACTGGGTAAAAATTCCGACATGTATGTGTTTCTGGAGAGGATATTTTTTATCCGAAGTTTATGGAATTTTTCCTTTCACGAATGCTCGTTACTAATCTCATTCTCCGATGTAATTGAGAGAGTTATTGAAGGCTTCGTCAAATGCAATTTTCTAGAGGGAAAAAAAAGCACGAAGAGGAAAATCGCTTAAATTTATCCACCGCTAAATGTACAGTCTATTTCTTTTTCAAAAATCTAGCTTTCTATAAGTTAATATATTTTTGAAGAGTCTTTTCTAAGAGTGCCATTAGATAGAATTCGATTTCTTTTCGAAAAACCACTTAGAAACATCTTCCTACTTTTACCGTTTTTAATTCTTTTTCCTACTGGCGGATGAGGGTAATGAGACAGTAAGTCGCGGGTGCAAACACGAAAATGAAAATTGCTGCCAAGTTGTTTTTACAAATGCAAGTCTTTAAATGAAAGATAAAGAATACTTTTTGATTATTTTTTTTTGTAAAAAAAGGACGCAAAAGCAGCACTTCATAAACGCATTAGGACTGACTGGCCTCCCTCTTAAAAATGAAAAGCTGTTGATAAGCGGCAATTTCTTTTAAGGACGGCCTGAAAATGCTGTTCGATTTTTTAATGCGATCAAGGCAAGTGCATTAAATCGGACTTTGTTAAGCTTACTTGCATAATTTATAGCCGCTGTCGCATCTCTAGAGAGCGAGCCGTTTAATTCTGATGCTCAATTTTTTGTTTGCCTTCTTTGGGAAATTTTAAAATATGTAGAAGCTATAGATGTTCGTTAAGCTGGTGTAGAGCATTCTTTACGAAGTAGAATGGGCTTCCAGAAACTACATAAGAAGGTAGAGGATCGAGGAAGTGTAAATTTACCAGTATAAAAGCCTACTTCAAAGGACAGCGAATAAAAAAAAAACTATGCCTTTGAGGCAATTTTCGATTTTAATCAAAAACTGGAGTGATGTGTTTGCTTTATCTGTTCGATATTGAGGCAGAAAACAGCTGAGAATTTCAATAGCCCAGGAACTTTGTAAATATTTAGCATAATTAAATAAACAGAAAAATATTGCGTTCATTTTCTTACTTAAGAAAACATGATGAACTTTTCGGGGAACTCTTAATTTGAAAATGCTTTTGCAGTTTAGAAAAATTGATATGTAGTTTAGAAAAATTGTGTTTATATGATTTTTTTTATGAGTTTTAGGATACTTTAAAAATTGCAATATATTTCGATGCTGTATTAATAAGGAAATTTAAATAAAAAATTATAAGAAATTTCTTAATTAATATAATAAGTATTAATCGAATTATACTTTTCAAGAAGAAAATTTCCCATAAAAATAAATCCTAAGGTTTAACTGTCACTGTAGTTTTCAAAGCATTTTTTCGATTCGTTTCTTTAATTTTTTAAAAAATTTGCTACTTTGTTAGATGAATGTGCAAAACACAAAGTAATTTGTGTGCATTTTTTTTCAGAATTGGACCGTTATTATGGATTAATGAAAATCATTGAAATCGTCAGTTGCATTTTCAAAAGATTATCCTGAAATTTAAACGTTCTTATCTATAGATCTTTAAAAAACGTTATTATTTGAAATAAAATTTTCTTTTTATAAATCTTTTAGAGTTCTTGTCTACATTGCGTTTTCACTCAGTACTTATTTTATTTTAAAATAATGAATTATTTTTTTGTGAGAGGATAGTGCAGATTGATTGCATGCATGTCCATGAAAGCTCATTGAAATATTTTACTTGAAATTGAACTAAATGAGAGTTGAAAGCTGTTCAATAAGACATAATTTTTGTTATAATAGAAATAATTAGTCTGTTTAAGCTTTTTGTTTTATTATTTAATAAAATGTCAGCCAGAGAAAGCCTTGCACGACAATGGTATGCAATAGCTTCGAAACATCAATATTTGACGTGAATTTAACGTTTTTGCTGAATCTAAGCAAAAGTTTGGCGAGTCTTTTTTGATGAATAATTAGTGGTATGTGGTTAATGGCATCTTAAATTCGAATTTGCGTTTTCAAAAATGTTTTTTCTGATCAACTGAAGCAAAAATTCGATTTAAAGCTTCACTTGTAGTAAAATCCCACACCAAATTTGAAATATTTAAGCCATTGAGTTTTCAAGTAATCGCGTTGACATGTTTTTGAAAGCAAAGACGGACAGACGGTAGTCTCCCTTTGGATTTGATTTAAAATTTGATAAGTGGCTATAATATAAATGCTAAATATGATTTTATCCCTCTATTTTCTTCCTTTTGCAATTATTGTTTCACTTAATCGGACAGTCAGACATCTGAACGGATTTTGCTCAAAATTTGCAAGAAATTTACAAAATTTCATTAAAAGATCGAATATCAAATTTCCCCCCTCTAGCTCACATCGTTTTTGAGTTATTTTTGTCATAAACAGACAGACAGACATTTAAAAAAGATATATTTTTCGAATTCATGAAGGTTTAAGAAGTGGAGATTCCTCAAAATCTCGAATTTGCTGACAATTACAATACTGTCTTTATATCTCGTATACGAGAAAATAAAAATGCTTAAAAGTATTTCAGTAACCTGCTTTATAATAGCACATTTTTTTGAACATTTTCTGGGGAATGCATTATTAAATGTTTGGTTTAAAACTGCTTTATTTTTTAAAGTAATTCAAGACTAAAAGTAGTAAGCGTTGTGAAAGAAAAAAAACTTTTATCATGTCAAAATATTAAATGAGAAATGTTTTATAATGTGATAAACGTAAAAAAAATGGTTTGTAAGCCTCTTAAAAGGAAAAAAATGTAAAGCGGTCTTTTATGAGAGTATTTCTGGGACGAGTGTAAATAATTTTTTAACGATTTCACTACATTTTTGTTTGCCACATTCAACTTTACCAGGTTTGGTTCTTAATTGTATACTCAGACTTCAAATTATCATATTAAGATGTTTTTTTTAATTACAAAATAGCGTCTGGGAACAAAAAAAAACATGTAAAAAGTTTTTTTTTCCGGGGGGAAGGACTCCTATTCTGTTATTCAGTAGTACATAAAAATTTATGGAATCCGTGTACCTTAAGTCACGGTAAGTAAATGAGCTAATAAAAAGAAACCCCTAAGAATGTGCAATTTATTAAAAAGAATACTAAACCACGTCCAAAAAGGAAACAAACTTCTAAGAGTATTTTTAAATTAAGATCTTTATTTGCAAAATAAAATTCCCGTTTTATTCACCCCGTTTTATTTATTTTTAACTTTTGTAAGTATACAATTTCTTAATTTCAACAATAAATATTTTTTTACAGCAAATAAAAAGGAATTTTCATTATTTTAGATAAGCGATCGAACGTAGAATTTGATGCAAAATCCTATGTGAGATGTATTTATTTGCTGAAACATGTGATTTTATTGGCAAATTTGCGAAATTCGGTAAAGTTACGATATATGCTACTGCTATAATTTTTTTATTTATTGCTCTTATACATCTAAAAATGAGATTAGGCAATAGCTAGCATTGAAAAAATAATGAGAAAAATTACCTATATTAAGTTTTTAAATAATATTACTTGGAAAATTAAGATGTAGAATGACAGACAGGAACAAAAGAAATCAACTAGAACATTTAAAAAACAAGAATATTTGGTAATACGACTTTCATATTTTGTTGAAATCGTTGAACAATTGAAATAGTTTTCTATTTCATTGTGATATTTTATTGAACAAATGCTTTGATATATTGAAGACAATTTAACAATTTTTTTATTTTATTACTTTAGAAATGAGCCAAAGTAGGAATTAGGTTAACTAAATCTTATATAGATTATTGCTTATCTGTTTGAGTGTTTAAAAAAGAATTTTTTCTCAGATTCAACTTAGAAAAAAATATTTTCTCTTTATAATGCATTAACTTTTGCTTTTTGAAAAATTCTTTTTATATTTAACCTTCCATTTGCAAAGGAAAACCATTATCGGCTTTTATAGAAAGCTTGTTATAAATCTTTAAAATCAAGAAACGAACTCATAGTAGTTATTATGAAGGACGATTTCACGTTTTCGTCAATAGATGGCGTTAAGTGTTTACCGCTTTTCAATTTCATTTAAAAGGCCCTCAAAAAGAATGTTAAATTTTCACTTAAACAAACAAATTTCGGAGCTCTAGAGACACAGGATAAAATCAACCTCTGAATGCAAATTAGCGAGCAGTAAAAGAATTATTTATTTAAATAAGTTCGAACTCTTTTCCTCTCTTCAGTTTATTTATTTGAACGTCGACACTACCTTCACTAATTTGCCGAATTTAACTTAATACTCTAATTATTAATCGGATCATTGTTTTCACTGTATAAGAAATGCTCTTTTCGACTGTAATTATTTAGAGAAGCTGAATTGTTAGTGTATTCGAATTTGGCAACCGGTATTTACGCATGATTTGCGATTAAATTTTTAGGAATGGCCATGGTTTGTGGGATTTCTTTTCAGTAATTTGTCAGATTTTCTGAAATTCCAAATGTCTCCCTGCTCCATAAGCTCAATTAGATCTGTCTACATGATGTTGAACTATTGGAGATAGATTCTTTTCATCTTTTATTCATGGAACTGTCAATAAGTTGTTTGTTTCCTTGTTATAACAAGTTATTGTTGGATATTCCCATGATTTTGTTCGATATTTTGAATCCTACACTTATTCGTAAAGAGAATATTTGATCGAATGTCCTGATTTCAATGTTCATCGTCATAATTTTTTCTATTCGCCTTCTCTTAAATTACAAGACCTGGAGGGTGAAACATACCATCCAAATATTTTCAAGTTTTTAAAAACCATCGGCTTTTTTTTCTTGCATTTAGTAATCGTTGACTTTTGTTAATGCTTCACTTTTTACATGGCTTCATTGTAATGCTTTTATCACAACAGGGCTTAATTTAATTTTTAATATAATCGAACATTAATTTTCTGCATTTTTACGTTGATACCTTCCGCTTTCATGTTTTTATTTAGTGCGATTTTATGGTCTGGCTTATTTCCTTACCGTTAGCTTGGCGCAGCATGGCTAAACATGACTTTTGCTCGAGAAAAAATCAATACAACCAACCAACCAACCAACCAATCGTAAGGAGAATAAGGTCGAACAAGTTATAGTTTAATGTTCCTACTTTCTTACCCCTCCCTTCTTCCAAAAAAAAATTGCTGGAGAGAGAGCAAATGTCAGGAATTAAATATGTTAGTAATTAAATGAATTTATAAAGGATCTCATATCTTGAACCTCTTAGGGCCACATCAAATCTAAATTTCAAAGTGAATATAATAAAATAATAGAAAATGAATAATATAATCGAAAATTAAATCTGAATTCCACATTCATTATAATAATATAATCGAAAATTAAATCTGAATTCCACATTTATTGTAATAATATAATCGAAAATTAAATCTAAGTTCCATGCTCGTTGTAATAATATATGAGAATTTTTTTTTGCTTTTACAGATAGCTGAAAATAAGTTTTTTAACTAACGTACTGGAACAAATATTACAATTTCAAATTGTGATCAGAGGATTAGGACGCTAAAATCAGTGGTCAGTGTTAAAAAAATTATTTAAAAAAAATTTTAATTTTGAATTAAGATTTTTTAAAAGTAATTTAAAAAATTAAAATTGTTTTTAGAATTTAAAAATCTTTTAAGAATAGAAACTTTTTCAAATTTTCTTGCGTATTTTTCTGTTGTTGTATGCAAATTTTTTATGCCCCAAAATATGTTTTAATTTTTTAATTTTAAAAAGTCCGACACTGAAGGGTTAATCCATTCGCTACCGGAGCTAGGTGAAAAATCCGTCACAACAGCACAAATTTTTCATTTTTTAACATTGTACAATTTTTAAGAAAATTTATTAATTAAAAAAAAAAATAAAATAAAAACTTTTTGAACTGAAATAATATTATTTATTTGCTTATATTACTAAAATGGCTGTCCTGTAATTGTTTTTCATTGTTCTCAGGAATAAGTAGTAACAGTAGCTCATTTATTGGTTCAGTATGCAAGTGATATAATTTCTTGATTTTCAGGAACAATTGCCATAAGCTGATATCTTATTGGCATTATATGAGCAACAATATTGGAACGATATCTTTCTGGTATCTTATGGCATTCGGAATATCGAACTGCATTGTTAATATATACAATACCCTGTGCTATTAGGGTAATGTATACCGTCATATATCTGTGACATTGGATTGAAGCAAGAAAATCGGGTACAACTATATGTGACGCTGGTAGCGAAAGAGTTAAAACAATGCTGTTATGCTACAGAATTTTTCCCACAGTTTTAGGGGATCTAACAAACATAAGAGTAAGATTTAGAAATGTTTTGGATTGTGTTCCTGAGTTAGGATTTAAGATCGGCTATCACAAATCATATGAAGGGGTATTGTGTCCCTATGAAATAGGCGCCACTTTTACAAGCCCGATACAGCAAAACCTTCCATCAACTAGTGGCATATTTTTTTCATTTCAAGTACCCATTCAGTTATCACTTCTATCAATCTTGAACTATAATTATCGACGTATCAAACCTGATCCCTAATCTATAAGTATAGAATATCATTGTTTGCCATCTATGTTTTTTATGCTTCTCTCTCTCTCTTCGGTGTTAACATAAGAAATTAAATAAAGGAAGTTCAAACACAGAGTTTTAAATACAGTTACGAGCTGTTAATTTCTCAAAGTATTGACACTAAGCCTCCAGTTAGTCTCGAGTGAATCGTCTGTGATTTACTCTCGCTTTCTAATTAGATGACCTCATCTCTACTAAAGAGATAGGAAAGAAAGAGTCATCTAATTAGATAGATGGTCCAAATCACATGTGTGAGTGGTTTCAGTGAACTGTTAAATATAATGCAATTAATTCTCTAGCTTTAAATGTTTTAGTCTGATTAACTACTATGCTTGACATAGCCTCAGTTGGGATAAGTGGTGAAAGGTTGTATGCCTGTGTTTTGATTGTGAGGTGATAGACTATCTCGATTGGATACTTCTTGTTACAACGGATAAGAACCTCTACTTATTGAAGATTTGTTTGAATGTTGTTGGTTTAATTTAAAAAATACAGAGATGATTCAAGTGACAATCACGTTCACTGAGCAGGATTACGAGATAATATCTTCAGAAGTATACGGTATTTCTGAAGTCCAGAACAACTTTAAATATTATTAATTTGAAAAAGAATGAAAATAGTAATCGTTTTAACCACTTGATGCTTCTGTAGGATTTATGTGTTATATACGTAAGACAACAGACGCAGCCCATTATACACTGATGGAAAAAAAATCCCAACACTAGGAAGGAGCTGTGCTAGATAAACGAAATTTGGTAGGCGTGTTTATACATCTGAAAGATGACGTCGATTCAAATTTCGAGCTACGCGCGTAAGTGTGGCGCTAGTAGCGACTCTATGAACATGCAAATGAGGTTTGCTTTAAATAAGCGCTGTAAGGTTCATGATCGTTATTTACAGTTGAGATTTGACGAAGTGGGTTAATGCTAGTCAAGGATGCCTCTGTGAGGACGAAGAAGCCATTATCAACAGCTCACTGAGTTTGAACGAGGTCGTGTTGTAGGGCTACGAGAAGGGGGGTTTTCTTTCCGCGATATTGCTCAAAGACTTGGCAGGAATGTATCCACTGTGCATATTGGCGGCAGTGGTCAAGGGAAGGTACTGCCTCAAGAAGACCAGGTTCCGGGTGGCCACGTGGTACTATTGAGAGGGAAGACCGTCGTATTCGGTGTATGTAACAAATCGGTTATTTCAAGGACATCTCTGAGCCAGACGCCCTGTACAGTGCATTCCACTGACTCCAAACCACTGCCATTTGCGACGTGAGTGGTGTCAAGCTAGAGCTCATTGGGGGACGGAGTGGAGATTTGTTGTGTTTTCTGATGAAAGCCGGTTCTGCCTTGGTCGCAGTGATAGCCATTTGTTGGTAAGAAGGAGGCTAGGTGAACGCGTGCTAGTGACCTGTCTGCGGCCTAGACACACAGGGCCAACTCCTGGAGTTATGGTTAGGGGAGAAATTTCGTATGACCGCAGGAGCACTCTCGTGGTTATCCCTCGCACCCTGACTTCAAATTTGTACGTCAGTCTAGTGATACAACCTGTTGTGCTGCCATTCATGAACAGCATTCAAGGGGGTGTTTTCCAACAGGATAACGTGTTACATGGTGTACATTCCCCCCATGGTGAAATACATGGTGTGTTATCGGGTTTTGCTTAGATGTACAACGCATAGCAACGGTATCTCATGTTGGTATTTATTAATTTCTGTAATTCTATTGTAAATTGCTAGAAACATTTTATTTTTGATCCATATAGTTTTTGTTTTACAAAATTTTATAATGTGCCCCATAGTCTCAGATAGTCTATATTTACTTCAGAAGGGAAGGTATCTCTAAACAAAATTATTGATCAAGGTATCCGACTACATTCGAAGGAAAATCTTTGAAAAAAATGGACTTTTTCAAAACTATGGTTCTTAGATGTATTTTCAGTTACAATATAAAATACTACAAATACAAAAAAATATTTGAAAATATAATATTTTTGAGAAAAATAGAAAATATGTAGTAAATTTTAATGAAATTTAACCAAAACGGTTAACACTCTACACAAAATGGTAATGCAGCAATCCTATTTTTTGGTACTCAAGCTATAGATTATGAAGATGAATGAAATGAACCAAATTCTAAGAAAAATATTAAGATTCAAAGAAGTTATGGATAAAAGTATACGTACATATGCGTTTTTTCCATAAATTCACAACTTAATTTTAGTAAAAACAACTATAAATGAAAAAGTATTTCACCCACAATAAAACGTTTGGCTTCTTTCATTACACATATTGTTTAAAATACAAGCTGGAATTTTTACGTAAATAATTCTATTAGTTTGTTAGCGGTGTGAAAATTAAAGTTTTTAGAAAATTGAAAACAAATACAAATTTTAACTGAAAAATATGTGACCCTAAATGATAGGTCAGGTCTTTCTTTTTCTAGAAAAAATAAACTGTTTTGGAAAGAGAAAAGTTTGAACTACAAGAAATAAAAATAATAAAAAAATCGCCAATATAGTTGAAATCAGTGTTTTTAACGTAGTCGGATACCTTAAGTTACATTTAGAAAAAGAAAAACATTTCGTTATATTTAATATACAATAGGTGATCGGTTAACGATCCCTTGGATTAAGTACAAACAATTTTGTGTTCAGATGCCGAACAAAAAGCTAATTTTTAGTTCTGCAACTTACTTCTCTCTGCTAGAGCAGCCACAAGACAAATGGACAAAAAACAAAGTTACACAGAAAGGACAAATAGGAACTCGACAGGCGAAAAAACGGGAAAAGAAATCAAATCGAAAATAAAGAGTCGAAAACTTTTCAGTATGTATGAAAGATTTTGATAGCAAAACTTTGATAACTGTAAATAAAAATCTATTTTGTAGAGTATATAGTTGAATTTTGTAATCTAAAATTTGGAAAAGTATTTTCTATTTTTTCCCCCTAAAACCTTCCTTTAATTTTATGAGGCATAAAATTAATGGAATGTACATCTGTAATAAGGATAATATGGAACTGTGCTAACTATAGAAAGAAGAGAATAAATAGAAAAGTATAGAAAGTAAGAGGGTATATAAAATACATGCCATAATTAAAATATTTTAATTTTTATTTATTTCAACACTCAGAAACAATTTAGAAATTTACTATAAAAATTGAGGATCAACTTATAAATAAAAAAGAAGTTGCAAACATCGTTTTTGAATGCATAGATATGGCTCATTATTCCATGATTTATTTTTTTATAAAAAGTTTCGGAAATGCATTAAAATGCTTTTGGCATTCTTGGTGCATAATCATGGTAATAACTTTGCAAATGGTCGCAAGATTGAATTGCTGATACATGTATATCTCATTTTACATTCTGTAATCAAAAGATTTATTCAACTATGCTAACTAAGTTCGAAGCGAAAGCATTAATATAATTAAGTATATCAGCATAACACAATTTTTATTATCTCGAGTCGGACGAACTAATTAGTATTATTTATCACAAGTTATAATTAAATGTTCTTTTCTATAGCTTATGTTGATCTAGTCTATGTTATTTAGTCTAGTTTATGTTAGAAATGTTTGATCATTTCAAATGTCTTGTTTTATATCTTTGAAAATATTTCAAGGATCTGAACATATTTTTAATGACTTTTTCTTTAATATAAGGTTTGCGTGCAGTTTTCATGCTTGCGCCTAGACGCACATATTGAATTTTTAACTAAGACATGTACAATGGATCATATTTTGGACTTGGTCATTTTTGTTTTTTTAAAAATTAATATAAAATGATGTAATGATTGATTGTAAAAATTATATAAAATAATATATTTTAAAGTTTAAGAATCAATTTTCATGGCAATTATTGAATTAATAAGTCTCAATAAAAATTTAATTAAAAATTAATTTTTTTCAATGTATTGTTTACAATTTTTTAAACATTTTTCAATAACTTTGTTGAAAAATATGAGTATTATACCGTGTTTCTTATTATATTGCTTTATCCAATAAACATTATTCTTTAAACAACCCATTCTATTTAATATTTCCTGTTAGACATGAAATTTCATCTGCTAAGTTATATTACTGCAAAAACTTTCCGTTCAAACAGATTTTTAGACTCTTTGATGGGTGGTATTTGCACTTATTAATCTCAAAAACATAACAAAGGGGTTTTCGAAATAAAAATATTTGAAATTATTGTTTATTTTTGTGTAAAGAAAGGTCTGCTATCGAAATGTTTTTAGAATGAGTGGATTATTTCTCTTTGCAACTAATGCGCATTACGTTTGGAATTATTACAGACAGCAGTTTTTTCCACAAATTTAAGTGATTTTTATATACTTTATTTATCTTTGATTCACATTATATTCGTAAATATAAAATCCTGATTCGCAAGAATTTTGAAATTTAATATGTTTGCATTTTTCTATAATAATATATACTTTAAACATTTTAAGAACTTAATTTTTGGTTTCTAGATTAATTGAATTAAATATTGATTCTACGCAAGAGGAGCTGCTTGTCAGGGATTTTAAGAAAAATTTATCTCTTAATTCTGTAATATTTATTATGAAGCACTGTAAAATGAATTGAGAATCGGAAAAAAATAGACAATATTTAAAACAAAAAAAAATTCTTTTGTTATATATATAAAAGTATTTTCTTAAAATGTTTATATATATATATATGTATTTAAAATATAAAATACTCTCAAAGAATGCATTTTTTTAAAGAATATATTTTAAAGAATTTGTTCTCTAGAAATAGTAAAACTTAATTTGTTGCTATTGTATATTACATAAATAGAAATACATGTTTGGAAAATCAGATCCTAATATTCCGAAATAATAATTAAAATAGGAATTTGTGCAAACTATTCATGGGGAAAAACTTATTAAATTTTAAAGTATTTTCAGGTTTCTTGATATGTTTAAAATTAATTATATTTTTTAAAGAAATATTATTAGAATAAGTCTTTTCTCCTGGAGTTACCAAAATTATATCTAAAAATTGCTCATCTTAATGTATTCTTTAATTTTTTTTTGTTTTGTCTACCTTAATGAATTTTTATTATTCCATAAAAATGAATTTGAGACCTTTCTCATTTTTTTTTAGGTTTCTGGAAGAATACTGGTTTGACAAAATAACAGAAGCATTTGATTGTGGTGATCTTTTAAGAGCATTTATTTTTGTTTCAAACGAAATAGCATATTTCAGTTAGTCAGCTGCAAAATATGAATGACATGCACACGGATTCTGACTTGCATTGATTTTTAATATTTAAGGTAACCGACTGCGTTCGAAGAACATTTTTTGAAAAAATTGGATTTTTAAAAACCTATTTGTGGTTTTTAGATGTATTGTCAATCATAAACACTATAAATACAAAAAAATGTTTGAAAATATAATATATTTTGAGTCATAGGAAAATTTGTAATAAATTATAATAAAATTTAACCAAAACGGTTAACACTCTACACAAAATAGTAATGCAACAATCCTATTTTTCTTTGTACACAAGTTATAGAATATAATGATGAATGAAATCTATAAGAATCTAACAAACATTTTGATGTGCAAAGAAGTTATGGGTAAAAATATACGTATATATGCATTTTTTTCATAAATTTACAACTTAATTTTTCTAAAAAACACCTATAAATGAAAAAATATTTCACCAATACTAAAACGTTTGCCTCATTTCATTGACAATATTATTTAAAACACACTGACATTTTTATGTAAGTACCTCTATTTGTTTTTGAGATATCATGCTAGCGGTGAAGAAATTTTATGAAAATTAAAATTGAAGTTACAGACAAATTTTAGCTGAAAAATAGGTTTTTCTTAAAATTCCCTTGGATGATATGTTAGGCATTCCTTTTCCTAGAAAAGATAAACTGTTTTGGAAAGAGGGAAGTCTGAACTACAAGAAATAACACTTAAAAAAAAAATCGCCAATATGCTTTTAACGTAGTCGGATACCTTAAATGCAGAAAAGTGCTTTCTGACAATTAAATACTTAATCGATCTTCCCCAAAATCAAATATATTTCCTTATTTTAAGTTGTTTTGCGTGGTATGTTCGATAATATTACTTAATATTCCTGCAAGGAATTTGTCAAGGAATGGCATATTATACCGATTCATTAATCCAGCATTTTTCATCTCATGTATAAGGTCCTTTTATATACTAATGTTTCTTTCTTTTGTATAAGTAAGTTCAATTATTTTTTGCTACTGTAAAAATCTACTTATCAGACAGGCATATTGTTTCAGTAAAACAAGGGATTTGTTTAAATGGATATCAGTTCATATACAAGCAAATAAATTGTAGCGATGAAACTTAATCTATATAAAAAAAACCTCCTCCCCTCTCTTCTCCAAATCTAGATTTAATAGACCATATTTGATAATTTTCTGCAGATGTGATGAAAAAAATCTCCTAATTTTTTGACACGAAAAAATTGACACTCTTTTTCATAAAACAATGTATTCAATTTTTGTTAAAATGAATATCAGCACTAACCCAAGCCATTACTACATCGAAGTGATTGCCCTTAATCATAAAAGGATCCCAATTCCCAAACCTTGCAAATTTAGATTAAATAATCAAGCTTGGTGAAGATATGTGCAAAAAATCCCTTTTCTTATCCTTATCTCTGCAATGCATAAAAGTATCCGATGATAAAACTGTGAAATATATTTGCACATTTCTGGAAATCATTTTAAATAATTTTTGTTTCGAATATAGAGCTGAAGAAGCATTTTTTCTCTGGAATTTTGGAAATTCAAGCAAACGATAGGAAACAGTTTCAGTGGCAAATCAAATATAACTTTAGTTTATAGATTTCTCTAAAAAATATCTCGGTGCTTTTTTATGTTACAAAATAGTTTCATATACTCTTGATTATATTTGCTAATATGCCATTATTACCCGTTTTACAAGCTTATCTGGGTCTGAAAATTGTAAGAGGATACAACTTGTTAGCAGCATATGTTTGAGAACTAATATCCAATATTATTTTATATTGCATATAAACAATTTATAAATGTTATTCTAGTATTAGGTGTATATTTTATGTATGATATTTTAGTTTAAGGTAAGATATAAAGCATGTATATATGTATAATAAATTTTAAATGATTTAAAAAGTCTGAATGAGACAATGCTGATTAATTTTGATTTTAAAAATTCAATGTAATTATGAAATAATCATCTGAATTTGAAAGCATATAACTTAAAAATATAAAGGGATCTCTTTTGTGCTTATTTGGGATGAAGAGGTGGCTATTAATCTTTGATTTCTGTACTGCGGATTTTTCTTGTGTGCCACCAGGAATGCATTCTTACATTATACATTGAATGAAGCGAAGGGGTTTACATCTCACGCGGTAAATTCAAAAGGGTGGGAACAGAAAGCATTTTGTGTTTTAGACTATGTGACGTTTTTGTCACTGTTTCAGTGCAGTGAGAATTCTCAAAAATAACAATTGCATTAGACATCACCAAATGAATTGGTGGAACCCCCAGAAGGCAATCTTTGGTTTCGTCAAATCAAACAAACTTGTTGACTTCGTGACTGAAAGATCATTTTAACGAAGTAGTGGATTGAGTTGGAGAAGCCTTTGCGTGTAATCCACAGAAAGGAACATGCCAAGTTAGTCGTGAATTTTATATTCCGCAATCGTCTGTTTGTAAGAGTTTATATCGCTGCATAAATCTGAGACTAATGTATACAGTTACTGTAACAAATGAAGCCCCGCGAATGAAATGAAATGACAGTGACTCTTTCCAAATTCTCTGGAGAAAACCGAACTATTGGGAACATCTCTTAGTTTGTATTAAGGTCCCGTTTTAAAGCAACACTAGGGCTAGTGAAGATCTGAGACAGGTCAAGATAGGAACCCATATAATTTGCAACTTTTCTGAAAAAACATGAAATGCTCCCATTTTATATACACATTTGTTTTATATTTACATCGTTGTAGCATTTCTTGTAATAAGTGAGCTAATGTTCAATTGAATATATTCAATTTTCAATTGCATGTATTGGCTTGAATATATTTGAAAAGGAATTAAAAATATTGCTAATTTTCTTCTTCAAAAGGCTGATTTATCGTATCTTTTTAAGATGCGAGATGTTTGGAAAATTAGATAATCGAATCATCATAAATAAAACTTCTCAAAAATTGATTTTCTTTCTCTCTAGAGATCTAAGGAAAGATTTTAAGTAGTCCTCTATCTTTTTGAAAATTAAAAGAAATAAATTATTACTCATACCATTGGTCTGTTTTTCCGAGATTCGATACAATAGAAGGAAATCCCCAAAGACTTTCTTCACAGCAACCTTTCTTCACTTAAAAAATAATCAAAATATTTACCAAAAATATCATAAAACTTTTAGAGTTTCGAAGAGTATATCATTCTATTTATATAAATTAATCTTTTTGAATAACGCTTATTTAATTTTTCTACTGTGCCGTTATCCCCACTTAGATGCAAATTACATTTTTACTCGTGCGAAAAGTTCTGAATGTCACCTGGAGCACAGCATATAAACGTCTCCCAAAGTAAAAGCAACCAGTTAAATGGGAAACTAACTATTATTTCAAGAGCAATAATGTTATTTGTGTGTAGTTATGAATATTGTAATCATGTGAGAACACGGATCCATTTAAAGCTATTTTCACTGCTCTAATTTAATTCAGTTTTGGTCAGAATAATATTACAACATCCATTAACGAGAGCCGCCGTATATTTCCTTCTAGGTTTTGCAGCCGATGCAAGCAAATATCATTTCAAGCGATCTTATTCTACATTTACGAGTAATGAGCAAAATTCTATAATAAAATATTACGCTTGGGGAAAAGAAATGGGATAGTAGTATATGTTTTTTTGTATTATAAATTTCATCAATTTTAAGAGAAAAATAATTTAAAAAAGTTTGATGATGGAACTAATGATTTATAAAAATATATAATTAGATTAAAATAAAAGTAACAGACTATTTGAAATTGAAGTTGAAGTATTATTTTCTTCTTTTCTTCCTGGCTCTTTAATAAATATTTAACTTTACGTTTATTCTAATGAGTAAAAGATGGAAGTGTCCAAAAGCTAAAATGTTGGGAAGTCGGACCCCTCCCCCTATGTTTATGCTAGCCGTAGGAACGTTCACACTAGCTGTTTTACACTATCTTTTGAACCACTTTGTGAAAAAGGCATTTTTCATGTTTATCATTTTAAGCGTTGCTTATTTTACATCTAAGCATTAAAAAGGGCTTTTGAATTTTTTTGAGATTTGCATAGTTTAAAACTTGTAATCTTTCCTTGATACTGATGAAAGGTCCATCAAAACTGCAGTGTTATGTCTCACCAATTTTATTTTGGAATCTTCTGTGAATCTTGCAGGAAAAAATGGTTCTTGACTTCCCAGTGCAGAATAGGAAATTCACAATATGGTGAACATATGAAGTTGGATGACATGTGAAGCCACGTTCTCACATTAATAAAATGTTATGAGAGTGTGCATCCTTTTATTAAAGAAAATTGCAGAAAAATCTCTTTATATAAAGTGTATCTTTTTTAAACGCATTAAATAAATAGAAAGCTTTATTCATTTATAAATAACATCATTAAACTTGATAAAATAACAACTTTCTTATCAAGAAATAACCTTGCCATAATTGTGGAAAAATTAGCCATGTTGATAATTTTCTATCACTTACTGTTTTCTATACATTTTCCACATGATCCTGATGACTGTCTAGTACTTTCTAGAATGATATCATATTTCGAATTTCCGACACCTGATTTTATTTAATAATTCATTTGTTAATTAGTTTTTCTTTTAGATTTGCTTTGCTTTGTTTTATTTTTTCCATTCCTTAAACGCAAAAATTTAAACAATTAGTTTATTGAAATAAAAAAAGTGTGTTTTTTTAAAAATTATTAATCAAGATTATTTATCAGATTATATAAAAGTGTTATATTTTATCGAGCACTCATGTCATGGTTATGGCCATATGTCATGGCGTTACTAGTACAACTAACAAGTATGCTGTTAGAACATTCTTCATATAAATATTTGAGGGAAAGGTAATGATTTAGACTGGCATATTATCCTCAAATTTCATAATCTAAAGGCCGTTTTAACTCAAAATATAGCGTTACTTCTTAGATAGTAGATAGGTCTTCAGTGTTAAAATTAACGGAAAATCCGTTGAAAATTCTGTACCGAAACAGTGGAAACTGACTGTCAATTTCTACAAGTAACTGCTGAGTACTTCCGAAATATTCAGTCAATTTTTTATTAATTCTAAAATAATAAGCCTCAGAATCTGGTTTATATCTCTAGTCAGTTTTTAAAGAGCTGAAGAATCATTAAATGAATGTTCAGGATATGATGGAAATATAATGATAAAATTTTAAGTTGAAAAATGCATAAGGATAGTATTTCCTCTAATCATAAGAGTCAGTATATCAGCATAACAAGAAAAAACAGCTAATGCAATTGAAAGCTCTAATACTCGTTCTTCTTGATACCGTTTTTCGTAAATACCTGATCAAAATATTGTCATGATTTTTAATTATTTTCAATATTAAAAAATAGTGTTAATAATAATTTTTTCAAAATTAATTTTAATTATAATTTGTAACAAGTGATTTATTGTTGAATTAAATTTCAAAATTTTAATCAAATTTTTCCCTTCTGTGCTTTTGTCAATGTTACCATCAAGATAAAAATTTGCTTTCTTTGGATCTGCATTTAAAGCGTAATTTTCACTTTATATATATTTACCTAATATTTTTAGGTTCGCAAAAACAATCAGTCAGACAAAGATAAAATGAATGAAGCTTGGAATGTTTACGACGATGTTTCGGGTTAGAGGATTTGAATTTAATTTTTCTATTTTATTTAACTGGGATGCATTGAGTTACATGAATTTTACATTCAGCTAAAGATGAACTATAAAATTATAATGAAAATTTCAGTGGCTTGTTATTATCGCTTCTTAATTTAATAAGTCTAATGTTAGAATAGATATTATAGGGAGGAAATAATCTTTATACCATCACTTTATCCATCATTTTTTTTACCCTTACTGTAAAATATTCCATTGGAAATAAGTTAAACGATATTCTCTAAAAATAAAAGCTTCTGAGGAAGACAAAAAAAAAAAAAAAAACAGATAGCAAAATGAAAAAAAAGCATAAAATGAATGTTATCACAAAATGCAAATAAAAAAATCATTTTAGGAGAAATTTATTTCACCTCTTTAAATAAATTTGTTTTCTTCTGCTATGAATCATTGGTCACATCTAAATTTCTACGAAAATGTTCAAAGCCAAAAACTAAGCAAAGATATTAAATAAATGCAAAAATAAGCAAAAGAGAAAATTACGTTTGTTTACTGTATGCATTGCAACCGAAAATATAATGTCAATAAGGTGACATTTGAAGTGAAGTTTTTGATTCATGCGGTATTGCAAGCCGATATATAATATATGTCAAGAAACATCTTTACCACACTTGATATTAAATTTTTACTGGAATAATCCTTTCATCCAACTCCAACAGTCGTAAAAGAAGTCAGAATCTGATGATAATGTCCTCAGTAAATTGCAAATTAAACAAAACTTATAAATTAATTTTTTTTTTACAAATGTTTAAGAAATTGTGACAATTTTCGTTCCATCTTTTGTATTTATACGATTGTGTTTCGATGACGAGATTTTTTTAAAGTAAGCCTTCTCCTTTTTTAATAAAATATAATCATTTCAACCTTTACTAGTACAAATGTGTGTTTAAATAAGTTCTTTATTTTCTTCTTTTTAGCCTATATTACATTTAATTATTCATTGTTGGGAATGTCGCAAATATTTCGACAACAATATTTTTCTCAAATTTAAAACCAGGTGGCTTTTCTTCAATGGAAAAATAATTAATTAAAATTTGTCTCAGAACTGATCATCATATTTTGGAAATTTTTACCGTATTGACATCGACATCACTAACACAAAATTTTACCGAATTTTAAAACGTTAGTACACCAGGTGTAAGTGAAAAATAGATTAGAAATTCTATCTTCACAAATATGAAAGATGTTAAATAAAAGCATGCTGAATTTTTTAAAACCCTTTTTTCTTAGAAAATAATTTATCATATATATAAGCCACTGAGATCGTTACACTCCAACGAGTCTAATCTTAGAATATTCAAAAACGAGTAATAAAATAAAAATGACTTGATGCAATCTTTTCTCTTTGCATGAATTCTAATTTCTTCTGAAAAAAAAGCAGTTAAATTAGAAAACCGATTTTCAGGAGATTAATCCTTATCTAACACCTAATTTGATTAGTACAGCGTTAGAATAGATATATTATGACGAGAAAATAATCTTAAAATTATTTCATTCCCCGCTATTTTTTTTTACCCAGCTACCCGTTCAGACTGAAAGATATTCCATTTTAAACAAGGAAAAAGATATTTTCTGAAAATGAACTTCCCCGAGGAAGCGGGGGAGAGAAAGCAAGCAAAATAAAAGACAACGAAAAAAAAAAAAAAAGAAAGAAAAAATCGAGCCGATTTCGCAGTTAGCGGGAAATAAATAAAGAAACACTTTGAAGGGACATTTGTTTCTCCTCCGAAAGTAAATAGGATGCTGAATTTTCTTCCGTAATGAGCAAATGAATTATTGCTCACATTTTATTTGACGCGAGGATCGGAATTTTTCCTCACTGAAATATTGGACTCATCACATTCTGTTGAAACAAATGCTTTTCCGATAATATCCAATTCTTACTGCATCACTATCTCATGCTGCGAAGCATGGAAGGAACTGCGAAGCTGCTCTGCGATGGATATTTCTACTAAATTATTTTGCCTGCGTGTATTTGCTGGGCTTCTAATTATTTGTCATAAAAAGTGGAGCTTCCTTTATTAAACAGTTTTCTTTCTTCTGCCTCCAATTAGCTATTATGTAAAACGCTTCCACCATCATTGCTAAAGCTTTCATATTTTAATGCTATTTGCGTGGGGTGTCCAAATTAAGTAATAATTTATTTTTCAAAGTATAAATATCGGAGAGCTATAAACCTGTAGAGAATTCATTTAAAAATCAAATATTTGATCAATGAGAGTTGGAAGTTCCCCTGCTGTAAAAGTAAATAAGCAATCGATCGTAAGTTTAACAAAGGAAAATAAACCCCATTATCAATTTAAATTATATTTTTTATCGTATAAAAAGCTTACTCCATCAGCCTCTACTAACAAGTAAGGAGAATGTGTATGTGTTCACTTTACCAGATAAACTGTTTCACCTAGAACTACGAAACTGTACATATATATATAGTTTGGAGTGGGAGAGTGTTTATATCGTACCGATTTGTTTGAAATTTTAATTAATTAAAAATTATATGAAATTGTATCGTTTTTCAGTAATAACTTCCAAAAGTATTACAGCATAAAAATGATATTTATATAGACTTACGATTCAAAATATTGATCTTACGATACCAAATTGATTTCTGAACAGTATTTTTCCAGCATTTTGACAAAATTCTTAGATATATTTTCCCGCTTAATTTTTAAGCAATAGATCCTCTTTTTGCAGTGAAATTTGCAACAGTTTTTATTACTTCCCCATATATTTAATTACACCATTTTCTTAAATTGTCGTAAACTGAAGGACAAAGTTTCTGATGATTATCTACATGGATATTAGATGAGGAATCAGAAAGTGATATAACATTACTGCTAAAGACAACATAAATTTGAAATAGATCATCCAGGTACTTAGGTTTTCAATGGCACTGGGATGTTATGGAGCTTGATTTCACCGAGCAAACTTTATTTGTTGAGAGAATCATGAACATAAACTACTGCATAAGCACTGATATATAACACAGTCTATATATCCGATGAAATAGTAGGTGTCAAAAGCAGCTAATATATCCAAAGCATGGTAGCAAAATGGGTAGTAAGTAGATTAACTTACCCTTTTGAGGCTAAACCAGGATATTTTGGGATGGATCTCGTAATTCTGAGCCATGATCGGAAGGCAAGGATTGTGTCTCAACTTACATTCCCTATCGAAAATGCTATAACTTATCACTATCAGGATACTGAACATTTGGAGATGAAATGAGTTGTATTTATTTCATGTCATGCTTTATCAGTGATTATCAAGAGACTACTTGCATCCAGGTGAGTCAAGGCATCCTTGGTTGTAGAATCTCAGGTTTGAGGGCAGGTCTCATCACTAAACATATTCTTACGTCTACTGAACATTATAAATACTTAAGTTAAACATATTCATACTTTTATTATGTGAAAAATTGGTTGGGGGTCATTTCTGCAGTCGTATTTGCTATTTGACCATAAATGAAAATTGCTAGGATATCTGTCTTGAATATTCACTTTTGTTTATTTATATTAGAGTTCCGTTGTAAAGCAACACTAGGGCTATTTTGAGATGGATCTCGTAATTTTGAACCACTGTCAGGGGACGAAAACGACGTATCAGCTGGCACCCCCCTCTTCACACTACACCAGCGAGAGGACGTTTGGCCTGACAGATTTAACGTGCAAGAGACCCCTCACACGACTGTTCTTCGGTGGAATGGAGTCTCGAACCTGAAACCCTCCAGTTTCGAAGCCGAGAACTTACCACCAGGCTGTCACGGCCTGTCTTGATTATTCACAAAAAGCCATTAATCTAGCAAATCATTCCGAATGCCAGAGGATGAATAGTTTGGGTTCAAATAGATTTAGATTATATTGATTCATACTTCGGTTTAATTCAACTATAGTATCTTTTATTTTGATGCAACTCGAGTATTATTTTTAAATGCACCTACTAATTCTGAGTCCCACTGGTGTGCTGTGGAAGTTTGGAGACGGGGGTGTCGCCCTCGCCATCTGACTGAGGCTCAAAATTACGAGGCACTTCCCAAAATATCCCTAGTGTTGCTTCAAAACGGAACGTTAATATAAATAAACTAAACTAAAACTAAATCTAATTCTGAACCGTGTTATGATGATAGACAGTATTCCTTTTCCGAAGTTTCACACCAAAAAGAAAACCTTTGAACCTTTAGGTTCAATGCTCACTAAACCTACATGATCGGCAGACCATTGCTGGATTCGACTTTCTCACCTGAAACCTTCTGGTTATATTATCCAATCTTTGCTACCAAACCTCCATGACCGATTTAAATTTCTGAAAGAAAGAAATCTAATTATGTCTTATTTTCATTTTTTATCTGCATTTCAAAAAAAGAGAATGAATTTATCTTCATTAACTCTTAAAAAGTGTTTATTTTATCTATATTATTATTGGATAATATGAAGGATTAAAAATTGAGCGCTTTGGTTTCGTATTCAAAGAAGTATTCCAGTTTCCAGAGTACAATACTAAATATTATGATGGAATTGGCTAATTTGAAGGATGGGTACTCGTATATGTCCGTGTTCAATTTTTGATTTATTTTGTTTTTAATTTCTGTTTATTTTATTCTTAATAAACGGAAAAGATAAAAGAATCGAGGAGAAACGTATCAGCTATATTTAAATAATAAAATTACGATAAGTATATACCTTTAGTATGATACGGAGAATGGAAAAAAAGTTACAAATTCTTTTGGAAATGTTCTTTTTAATAAAAACATTGTTCAATATTTTTTTCTTACTAAGTTAAAGAGAGTAATATTTCTCTTGTTCGATTTCAGGATTTTCATCATCTATTTCGCAAAGTCAAACAATGTGCCGTTGTTTTATAAAGTCTTTATAAATATTGGCATTATTAAAATATATATTAAAGTAGATAGCTTTATATATCTCTTATAATAAATGTATATAGATTAATGTAATATGTGCAAACTGAAAGTATACTTGATATACTCATTTATGAAGGAAACTTACAGATGAAATTCGAATGTAAGTCACAAAAATAGAGAAAACAATACATTACTTACACAATTTATCAAGATAAATAATGTATTAATATACAATCTGAAGTTTACAAAATGCTCTATCATTTCAAATTTACTGCAATCCAGATTTCTCTCTTACAATATTTATTATTTTAAAGCATTTAAATCCTTTGAAAATTAGCTTTTGCAACCAATAATGATTTTTTACTTGTTTTATTGCTTTTAGCTCAAAGGAGGATTCTTTACTAGTGATGATAATGAAAAGTTAGATTTCCAGTGTTGCATGTGAGATTAAATATTGTTAACACATATATAATGGAATTACGTTTACTAATAATAAGATGCATATTTATTAGCTTAATAAGATAAACACTAGCTATTTGTTCATTATATTTATGTCCAAATGCCAAAGTTAGTATGTGAAGTTTGAAATATCCGATTTCGGTATCTGTATTTGTTGATAAATAATTTAAAGTTCTTTTAAGATTATGAGCATAAATCTACGGCATTACAGATTAAGGTTTATAAATGAAGTATTGAATGTTCATATTACTTTTAAGCTTTCTTATATCCTTTTATAAATTAAATATTGTTCGTTAAATCTTTCTGAGTATTAAGGGATTTACAGTGAAAGCAACTTGATGAAGACGAGACGAAAATAAAATAAGTCTAGTTTATCTACGTATTTTACCAAAATAAACAACTTATATTTTGCCAAAATAATTAGGAAAAATAAAAAGAAGAAAAAAACTTGAGTGCTTATAAATAGCATGAAATTCTATTCAAATAACCACCGCTCATTAAAGAAGAATCAATCTTATAGTAAACGACTAAAGGTATATTAAACGAGAATTTCTATACTCGACTTTTTACCCTTATAATGGCCTAAGAAAATAAAAAAAGCAATTATGTGACTTGACAGTCTCGTCAAAAACCAACTTGTCAATGTTATTTTGTTTCCGACTGCATGGTGTCTTACACTGAAGGTAGGCTCGCTTTCTCTTCTGCAAAATGTTCGATGGATTCCAAAATTAAATGGACTCGGTGGGTGTATAAATGAATGGGAATTTTGCAACTGTTTAAGAAGATTCAATATATCTTGTTGCCAACTACCATGGGGGATTTTTTTCTACAATGCTATCACATTATCTATCTAATACTATGATACGAGGAATGGTTGCCAAGTCGAAAATCGCCCCAGAATTAATGAACTCCGGTAAACTTGGGGGTCTGGGGTTTTTGGCTACGAGGAATCGATTGGCGCCGGTTTTGAAGCGCTACGGTCGAGCAGTTCGGAGTTACAGATAGGATATTTTCAAACTTTATTAGTTCGCCATAATGGCTACTTAAATTTTCAAGCGGTAACGTGCTGCCATCTATAGCCAATATGGCGAACTAATAAAGTTTTATGTTTATGCTGTTATAGGTTTATAATATGTTTCTTATGTATGTATATATGTTTGGTTTTTCTAAATAAATTTGTCAAAAATATTGAACTTCAACACACTTCAATCTTTACCTTTACTTTACCTTTGTATAGAATAGTTCCCTTTCCAAACTCTAACTTTGTTTAGAATAGTTTACAATGGTGCACTTTAACCGGTTATCTTTTCACCAATGGTTTCACAAATTTTCTTATGGCATGTATTGTTTTGATAAATCACAATTGAAAATTTAAATATTCGAGTTAGCTTCGATACCTGTTTTCTCCTAGCGGAGCTCGGTCACCCGCTGGTATAAATTTAACTTGTCTCCATCATTTTCCTGTGACTGTACCATTGGTGGCTAAGCAAAAGTTGAACATGTGTTCCTTCTGTGTTCCAAGTTTGCCAGAGCAAAAAAAAAAAAAAAAAAAAAAAAAAATCCAAGCCATTAATATAAAGTGGCCTCCAGATTTTCATCAGCTTGTTTCGACCAGAAGTGCTCTTGAAACAATTGTAAATTTATTATTGACACCTGTTAAATTTTCTTATTCTTAACTTATATTTTCTTATTCTATTTTATTCTTATATTAACCCTTAATAACTGTTAAATTTTCTTTTGTTATGTGTTGAATACTTACTTTTGTAAGCCTCGTGTGATATTTTGTGGTGCACGTGGATTTTATAAATGCTTCAATGAAAAATGCTATCACATTTTAGCTGTTCAATTAAAAGTATTAAAAACATATATATCGAACAGTTCGCTGTAGAAGTAGAAATGATTTCAGTTGCTAAATGGCAAATCGATCCTTTAAAATAGACAAATATAATTTAAAATCTACAGGAAACCGCATTTAGGAAAGTTAGAAGCAAATATTTTCAACTACTTATAAATATCACGATAGTAAAATTTGTATCGCAAGACGATGCAAGAGTAATGCATTAGCAATTTGTGAAACAATAGCTTTACGATGGTTCAGCTTTTACAGAAGGATATTTCAGAGGATTTCTGTCAATAAACAGATAACATATTCCTGAAAGCTTTAGAACATTGGAACTTTATAATTAAAGGTTTCAGTGATGGTAATTACTTTAAAGGTGTTATTCATATACCCTGCATGTTTGCAGTAAATTAGATTTTATGAAACTGTAGAAACTAAACCGAATTACATAGAAGCTATCAGATATTTGTTAATCCTCTAACTATGCATCACTGCAGAGAATATATTATACATATATTTTACGAAGAACTAGGAATTCAGTGATATATGAATATTTAAGTGAATATATTTGGTATAAATATTCATATCTCGAGTGCTATAGAGTAGGGGTATAATTTCAAGCAAACCTAGGAACTTTTGTTTTCACTGGTCATATTTCAAGAATATCCACCTCTAGAGATACAAAATTATTAGATTTGCTGTTATTGAATATTAAGCTTCGATCGAAATATATGTTTTTGAGCGAAAATGAATTATTATTACAATAAAGTTGTCATACTAAAATAGATTTAGGATGAATTTATATATCCAATATAAAAAATTCCAATAAATATATTAAATTGTTCAGAGTTTTTTTCAGAAATCAGTGATAGTGAACTATCAAAACAATATTTTAAGTTACAAAGTAAATTATGTATTCGAAATTGGATTTATGGAGCTTCAAAGATTGTTTCCTTCATAATTTTATTAAAAATTTAAAATTTGAATACGAGTGAGTTTGTTCAATAAGTTGAAATATGAGTAATAAAAGAATGATAAATAGGAGTATAGGGCTATTTCGAGCTTATATAAAATGTGGACTAAAAGATTTATATAACTTCAAATGCAAGTTAAAAAGTCAAGATTATTCCCCTATTATTTTGTAAAATATGTATTTGGCTATGATTATACTTTAAGAAACTATGATAGTAAATATAATATTGATAATTTGAAGGAACACAATTATTTGAGAATATAAAGCCCAATATTGTTTTTATAAACGTCGTAATACAACTGCAGATACATTTAATACAACAAGTTAATCTAAAGGATTTCTGTGATATTATTGAAGCCTAAACTCTGACTTTCATTACTAAATGGAATTTCCTTTTCTTTGTAAATTTTGATAGGTTACGCGCAAAAGATTCAAATGATTTTAACAGATAAATTTTTTTAATAATAATTCAAATACCAGGAAAACTTTTTGGATGAAAAAAGGATAAACAGTCAAAACAATCAAAAAGACTTCATTTATCATTCACGATCTGAAGTTTTCATTATAAATAAATACGAAAATAATTTATCTACATGTGTATGCATTTTTATGCTTCTTATTATTCGACTGCATCTGTGTAAATATTTATAAATAAGGACTGTGAATTTAAAAATATCTTTTGAATTTAAATTTATAACTTGGAATCTTAAATTAAAAAAAGTAAGAAGAAATTATTTTATGTCCTAATTATTAATTGTAAAAGGCCCAAACATGCTTAATTATGTAGAGTAGGATTAAAAATTAAAAAGTATTTCCATAATTACATATGCTATTACTCATTAGACAACAACTGTAATCAGAATTATTCTTAATAATACGCCTGAGAGATAAAGAACCACCAGTAGGAAGAGAATGGCTTTCTGGAATGTAAAGAATTTAGGAAAGATTTAAATTTCCCAAATTATATAATAATATTTCCCATAATCTTTATTTTTAGAATTTATATAGTCCCCAAATTCTATAAATAATGATTATGGGATTAAATAAGTAATTACCATATTTTATTAATTAGGTGGAATAGAAGGGTTTTCTAACCCCAAAATTTCTCATACATTTTTGTTTCAGGGGAATACATTATATTATATAATCAGTATAATATCTAGGGTATCATTATTTAAAGACGCTTTACAGTCGTTTACAATACCATCTATATAACTAATGTTTGAATGTTTAATCGATTCCAAAATAAAATCTGAGAAATATAATAAGTCTACATTTGATAATTCCGGAAAATACAGCATTGAGGACTGAAGAATAGTTTACCGTCATTTACTTATCGTTTCATTACATTCCCGATTTATTCGCAACAATGGTTATGACAAAGTACTTCATTATACTTTAGTTAAACATCATTTTTCTCGTTGACCGCTTCCCGAAACCACTGTCGATGAGTATGTGATCTGCTATACCGATATTACGATTTTGGAATTCTTCTCATTTGATGAATGAACAGAAGAGAAATCATCTGCTGCTAATTTTAACGATGATGCAGAATAATTCAGGGAATTATTCCTTTAAGAGAAGCATTGGATTGCTTCGAAAAACTTCAGACTTATTTATACTATAAAAACAACAGTAGTAAAATATTTAATGAATTCAATTCGACACGATACTCACAGATCATTTGTTGAATATTGAAGATATTTTTAATTAAATATGTACCAACATTCTTATAATTTGCATAGAATGAGAAATGTGTAATAGGTAATAAAAGTTCAATTTTTATTTTCAGTATTTGTAATAAATGAGCATTATCTTTAAAACGGTTATTTTAGAAAAATATACTTATATTAAAAAAATTAATTTGCACTAGTAGCACTGGATTTATAATAATCAAAATTTCTTATTAGAATTTCGATTACATATTTTTTTCATTGATACATCGTTTTATGAAAAACCTTTGAAAGGCGGATCACTTTGCAATATTTGGAATTTCGGCTGTATCCACTTCACAGCCGCACTTGAGTACATGGATATCAATACATATTTCTAAAAAGTAGTCAATGTTAAAAGAAGAAATAAAGTTTTTTTTTTAAACATTTTTAAAAAAACATTTTTTTTCTTTCTTTTTGTTCATTATTTATTTTAAGTTAAATTTTATATATAAGGTGATGAAAAAGTGAAAAGCATATCACTAAATCAAATCTTATTTTTGCTATATCAAATCTTACTTTTAAAAGGCAAGTCAAATCTTATTTTTAAAAGGCAGGTTAAAAAAATTAACTTATTAGAATTAAGAAAATAATTTTTTTCGAATAAACTGGAGGCAAATATCGTATAAGGGTAAGATGCTTATAATTATATCTTGTCAAAAAGAATCTTAAATATATTCATAATATATTAAAATTTTTAATGAATACTCAAGAGTTTTCTTTTATTCATCGTGACTTAAAATCCTTATATATTTGTTGTCTTTTTATTAATTATATATTTTTAGTCTTTAATGTATATTATTATTGACAATTCCCTATTACAAATATTTTGAATTATTAAATTTAATTTTTCATAGATTCTCTAGAAGATGGCACCACTCAACCAGATTCATAACTTAACAATAAACACAACTGATAATTGATTAAATGATTAATGAGTTCCGAAAACTTTAAAATATTATATTGGAATATTTACCGCAAAAATTCTAGGATTCTTGTGCTTTGTATAATAAGCTGATTAAACACTTCCATTTTTATGAAGAGATGGAAAGAAGTGAAATTAATTAAAGGCAAGCAGAAAGTAACTGTCAACTAGAAATGGTCTTGTCATCATTTAAGTTTTATGTAAAATTAAAATGCTTAAATATTTAAGAGAAACAGCGAAACAGAAGAAATATTTTAAAAATAATTGCTTTAAAATAAAAAAATTCTGAAATTCTATGAAAGAAACTAAAGTGTTAATGAGTAGGTATGCAATCAATAAAAAGGATTTTAAGACAAAAACAAATGTCCTAATAATTAAATATATTAATATATAATTAATATAATAATTTAATTAAATCTAATATCTAATAATTAAAATATGAGAAAAATTAAAATGCTTTTTATTCGAACTTTTCCGATTTTTTGATCCTTTGTGATTATGGTTAATATAAAAGTCACTTTAATTTCAGCAAGCAATTTATATATAAAATGTTTTACATTTCTAAATGTTAATTTTTTAATATGATGCCATTTTAAAAGTGTGTCTCTAGTACGAAAAAATATTTTTAGTTATGATTACCTTAGATGTATTGAATTTAAATAATGAAAAACAATCCGTTGACAACAATCTTAACCTATTAGAGGAATTTCATAACACAAGAAAAGATTTCTAAAACTAAATTTCAAATAATTTTAAATATTCTTACCAATACGAGGCTGTGTAAAGGGTTTCCAAGAGTGACTATTACTGAGAAATACTGTATTCTGTGAAAGAAGTATTTTAAATATAGAATTATCTGATCTAATTTGAGTATATGATTGAAAAGTTTATCATTTCCTTTTGAAAACTTAAGAGTTTAACAAAACATGATATTTTCACTTGGAATGCTCCTAGAGACGATGGAAATATCAAAGATCAATATAGTCAAGGAATCAAGCTTATCTGGGTCAAATTTTTGAATTTGTAGATGACTCAATAATGCTGGCAATTCATCATCGGCAAAATTAACTTGACTGTACTCAATGCATCTATTCTGAAACTTACCTAGGTTGTGGAGAGGACAGAAAGTTTTTATTTGTGGATTGAAGGACAATTTTTCAACGTCTTGACACCTTTTTTTAAATCCAAGTGCATATATGTTGAGTTTAAAGTGAAGGTTAATCAATAGAATTTAAAAAGTTTTTAAATTCTGATTATCATGGATTTAATTTTCACTTTTTTGAAAGCAATTTACAGATCAATTTATATTTTTTAATGATACAATTTTCTTAATTATTGAATATGAACATGGAAATTCGGTTACTTTTGTCAAAGAATAAAATTTCTACAATATTTTTCTTGTTATTTTTGATAATTTATTGAAGAAGCTGATTCCCTATTTTTACTATACATTCAGACCACTTTTCTTAGAATTTTAAATGTCTTCCTACATAATTGATCTATAAATGTATGAAAAAATTTCTTATTTTTTTAAACATGCGATATTAAAAGAATGTGTGAGACGCGCGCTCGCACGTATATGTGCACATACGCAAATACACGCACGTGCACATACACGTGCATGCTCGTGCACAAACTCACACTTACGCAAGTAGGGAGAGAAGAAAAATACTGTTATAGCATTCAAAATATAAAAGAAAAAAATATTGTTTGTGGATGTTTCAATGTGCAGGTTTTGGTATTTCCGTATTCTATTATTTCAAAAGTGAAGAAGTAATCATCCGGCGGAAAAAAATTATAGACAACTACTCTAAATTATTATCAAAGGTCTCATGTAAATTGTTTTCGTAAATTTCAAACAGCATCTAATCCGTTTACTCATAATTTTCCCACTTGATCTCTTTTTCAATTAAAAGTTAATCACAATTGTGCATTCAACATGGAAAAGCACTGAAAGTTACAATTTATCCTGAGAAATTTTTATGTACAGAGAATTAAAAAAATATACCGGAAATAAGTATTCTAGTAATATAGACAATCTAGTAAAATGACTGAAAGGAAAAAAAATAAGGAAACACCACTTTTATATAATTCTAAACATAGCATTTTGCACCTGATCCGTTCTTGATTCAAAGAAGATCAAACAATATTTTATTTTTAACATGGAAAAATACCAACTGTTACACCTCATTTTAGACGAATGAAATTCATATACGAGCTCGAATAGAAATAATTTATGGTGAAAATCACCAATTTTTTGAAATTCAAAATCGGAAGAGTCAACTGATCCATATGTAAATGCCTATCTGTGTGTGAGAGAGAGAAATACCAAACCTGCACCTGTCTGCTGCTTTATGAAATCAGAAGCCAATACGGGGACTCGGAGGAGATGAAACTTCTGAGGTTCCACGAAAAAGATGGTGATGAATCAACTCAACGGTGATATAAATCACCTCCTCCCTATTACAAATCATTATGATGAAGCAACTTTTACCGCACTTGTCTTTTTGCTGTCAAGATCGACAACAATTTATTAAAAAGGATTTCTGCTTCCCACTCTACCTTTTTGGAGCTCCGCTGGATTATTTATATTCCAGCGTCGAGATCTAAATAAATGATCGCTGGAAAATTAACTATCCTGAGGACAATTCACTAAGGAGAGGTAAATTAATTACTCTTTGTTTGCATTTAAGGTCTTACCCCCTTTTTACCTTGAATATGAATCCCTTTAGGAAGGAATATAAACTCGTTGAGGTGCTTAAACTTTGGTAGGATCTTTTTACCACGCCAAATGATACGTTACCTGTGTCATTACGAATGACAAAGAGGATAAAAGAAATGAATGAAAGAAAAACACACTTCCAAGCTTTTTTTGATTTTGTGCAATCAAGCATTTTAATGTATCTTGAGACCGCACATTCAAATGATAAATGAAGAGTGGCACTTTTGAGCATATTTTCTTGCGAAATGTAATTCTGACCAATGTTTGAATGATTGCAGTTTAGTGAACCAAGCATTCCCGCAAGCAAAAAAAGTTGGCTGTAGGATGAGACTTTTTGGACAAAAGAGAGATCTAAGGAATCTTCAATTTGTAGATTAAAAAATGTTTTTTTTAAATGGAAGCAGCAGTCGAAATTAGATTTGTTTTTGCATAAATTGAGTGTGTCTGTGTGTGCATTATTATATCGAAATAAAACTTAAGAAGTAAAAGAAAAACATATACTCTCAAGCTTTCAACTGTTTTTGTGCAGTTTAGAATTGAATGTTGTTAAGAAATTTAAATAAAGATGATGGTGAAAATGATACATGAAGTGTAAAAGTTTTAAGCACATTTTTTTCATTCAAGGATTCAGACTAGTATTTCACATTCTTTGAAGGGAAAAAATCCGCATTTGTCATCATCTATCTTGATGATTGAATTTTTTAAACATAGAACAATTTAAGGCTTTTATTCTACTGTATGTAAATAAAGACCTTTTTTTTAAATGCGAGATGTGAGTAACTATTAATTCTGATATTATAAACTATAAATTGCATTAGCAATTCGTAAATTTCCTCGTTAGTTCTAAGGAAGTACAAGGTGGATATTAAATAACTTTCCTAGTTTGGATGTATTTGAAGCTAATGAGTAGAATGAAATCATATTTCATAAACAGCCTGTACAAGGCGGGGAGACATGAATTCTGAAAAGAAAAATGTATCTTCTATATTCAACGATAGGAGAGATTTTGAAGTCGATGGACTAGTCACAAATGCCTCTAAACAGAAAAGGCTATTTTATGGCCAATCTGTATTTTTATAGTGAAGACAGACATCTCTTCACATTATAGTTATAAATAAGCTTTTCAGTTATTTTCTGTGTGTATAGATGTGTTTGAGAGAATTCAATAAATTGTTTCTTTTAGGGTATTAAAATTCATGATTACTCTGCGGAAATCGGATCTTATAATCAGTTAATTAAAATATATCCAATTAAAAAGATTCATATTTGCGTCACATATATCAAATGAGTCTTCTTGATTTGATTTTGATGGATTAAGTAATCTTGTGAAATAAATTGATTCCTTTAATTTCTATGGAATATTATAAAGAATGCCTTAAATTTAGAGCATCACTACATTATTTTTATGTTTTTATATGCCAAAAGTTTGAAAGGTTGTAGAAAATTTAACTTTTATACCTTTTAAATAAATTTTTTCTTCACTTCTTGATATTTTGGAATCACGAAATTTTGTGTAATTGTGACAAAATAATGCTGTTGTATTTTAATATTTTGAAACTGTAATAAGATTTCGAAAGTAGATAAATTAGTTAAATGCTTATTCTATTAGTATAACATTTTTTTTGGCACTAACTTGGAGGAAAAATCTATTTTAAAATTCCATTATATTTTTAACATTATACATTTTAATAATTATTTAAAATTCAACATCTTTCTATTACCATATTAAAAATATTTTTGTAACCAAAAATCTGTAAAATGAGTTTGAATAATAAAAACTTGAGACGCAGGTAATAATAAGACGAGAATATTAAGGCACAATAAATATAAAAATAAAAAAAGTATTTAAGCACTAATCAAAATAGAAATATCGTAGGAATGCGATGAAAATAATAATTGAATGAAACTAGAACTTTAATTATTGATTAATATTTATGATTATATTATGGTTATATTATTGATTAATTTTTTATTTTTGATATTAATACTTTATTTATATGAGGGTCACTTGATTTTACTATTTTTACATTAACCATCGTATTTTTGATAAAATATATGCACACTTTATATAATAATAAGTACTTTTTTAAAGTTTTAATAAATAGTTCTAGCTAGAGATCTCATCGTTTAACTATGTTTCTAAAATACTTCATTAAATATGAAATTACTTATTTTTATTTATTAACTCTCTGAGACATTTTATAGAAATTAGGATGTGTGAAATTATTGAAATAAAAATTAAATTGAAGGTGTGTAAAAAATGCAAGACTGAGAACTTGCCATCTTGATAAAGATAATTCAAAATATGGATAAACAACAACAAAAAAATCGTTGATTTCTTCTGTTCGTTTCAGAATTCCGAGTTTAACACTTTTCAACGAATGTACTTCGCTAAGAGGTGGTAAGTAGAAAGATGACCGATTATTACAACCCTAATTATGTGAATGATCTGCATTCCCTCTATTACTAAATGCAAACTTCTCTTTTCATCATTGCTCTCACAATTTTTTTTGACGAAATAGACACGCACGCATGCTCAAAAAGTTTTCGAATCCTAGAATGAACAGTATTTTTGCTTTATTTGTTATATATGAGTATATTTCATAAAAGAAATATTTGGAAGGACGATTGCAACAGGGAATTTTGTAAATAAAAAAGCAATGTAAGTACTTGTAGATGAATTCTTATCAATCTTTAAGAATCAAGAATTAGCAACTATTGTGAGTTTTCTTTCTTGCTGTGACCAAGACTTCTTTTTACTTGTATTTAAGCCACTTGGATTACCATTCGATTCCAAATAAAAAGCAGTAATTTAAATTCACTACCGGATAGTTCTAGGGATTCTTAAAAGAGTAGATCGTCCAGCTGAATCACCGAAGTAATAAGCACTGCTCTAGTTTACGATATCCTAATTACTGAGAGTAAGTTGCTTATAGCGTTGGTTATTGGATCGCAGGGCTATGAACGCTTTAAGATAATGCTAATGTTGTATTGTCTGTAATTATATGGATGCCACTGTTAAATTCCAGTTCTAATGAATTCTAAAATTATTTCATAGACACCTTTAATGTAAATTAAAATATCATCATACTATTTTATATATACATTATTTCTTGAATAGGGTACCGAATTTTCTTGGGAGATCTCGGATTTCGGTTTCTAACAGAGATATCACCCAAATTCTTATATATTTTGAAACCTTCATTTTTTTGTCTCTTAAATCTCCAAATGGTCAAGTCTAACAAAAATCGCGAATGAGAGGGTATTGACATGGTAGCCATTTAGCACCCAATAAAATTTGTAAGGCTTTTTTCTCCATCTTGAAAGTAACTGCTCAGAGAAGCAACATTATAGATTCATAACAATACAATTTATTAAACAAAAAACACCAAGTTACTTTTATTCAACAGTTTAATTACATTTATGATAAAGTTTAAAATGAAATATTTTTATTGAGGTTTTCTCTGCTATAATAAAATTAATATTTTTGGAACACAGTAAACGATGATTTTTCAAGATGTTGGCTGTGTTATAATACATTTTGTTGAATTTCGTAGTAGAACCGAAATTGTTATCTAAAGATAATTTGACAAGAAAAATCTCTTTCTGGAATTTTTTCAAAAATTCAAATCAGTGAGCTTATTTTTATATTGAAATATTTTCCGATTTAACCTTTTAAAAACATATTTAATGCATCTATACTTTCTTTCCCCCTTTTACAGAGGAATATCTGAATCTTAGCGATTCTCTCTTATCCAATCTCAACAAAAGATAACACTAAAAGCCAGCTTTCAGTCGCTCTACCCTTCTGCTCTAAGCTGTCATCCACTTGATCTCATCCGGTGAATACGCTCGAAGATCAGTTGCCATAGAATTCAACTCTGCATTTGATCATGTATATGGCGACTTTGAAAGAAAGTCCTTCCAGTTTCTATTTAGGTTGAAAGCCCCTCAAGACGATGGATTATTGTTAGAGGAATCGGACAAACATAACAGATGAGAAAAGATGAATAGCAGTCAAAGGGAGAGATAGAAAAGATATGGATACTTCTCCATTCATCGCTAAACACATTTACTGATGTGGATACTTTTCATATCAGAATGAAATCTTCTTTCTGGTTGCCATTATTAGTGCAACAGGGGGAAAGATATATATATATATATATTTCCCAACTATAATGATCACAATGCTGAAGGGATAAATTGGAATGGCGAATAAGACTCTGTGTATCGAAAATAATTTTTATTCAAGGAATTGTAAATAGGTAGATATGCTTAGTTTTCAATAAAAACTCATCGAGCTGTTTATATTATATCTAGTTTGAGATTGTGGAATTTTTGTTAGAAGATTTAACATTTTTATTTATAAGGAGTAAGGAGATAATATCCAGTTTTTTTTCGGTGGTATGGATAAGGATTATGAAGGATATGTTTTTTAATTCAAAAAAAGTGTTGCAATTGCAGTGAAATGCACAAAACATACATATGTTACAAATACTTAAAAATATATTCTGAAATTTCATAAGTATCTTAAAAATATATCATTCGCAGCATATTAAAAATGTTTTTTATGCTGTGAATAAGAACATCATAAAAACATTTCTTTTAATGTGTTGCAAATAGAGCCATATAAAAATATGTGCAATGTTGCGAACATTGCGTTTAATGTTATAGCTACTTATAAAGTTTCAAAATACATTTTTATGAAAAAAAGAAAGTAACTCAAAAAAAAGAAAGTAACTCAAAACAACACGAGGTAACTAGAAATTGTTTTTTTAAACAAGGTGAAAATTAATTTACATAATTTTTTAATAAGTCATTTGTTTATACATTATATATGCAAAAATTTCAGAATATATTTATAAAAATTATTTTTTGTATTCCCATTATTAGTATAAGCGAGTTTGAATGTCAATGTCAAACCTATAAATTAGTATATGTTACGTATCTCCTCCTAACAAATGGATCGAATTCTACACTAAATTATATTATTATTCTGCACCAATTATACTCAACCAAATTATATTTTAAGAAAACAAAAAGAATACTGTAATCTTTCCAAGGGTTTAAAAGTTAAACAAATATTAAATTAATTAGGAAGGAATTAAAATATTAAAGTTTTTTTTTAAATTTTTAGATGTCATTTTTCTAAAAAAGTAATAACTATAAACCATCAAAATTTAAATTTTACTATTTCATTGATACTAATTTCACTTCTACAAAATATTTCTTTCAATTATTATTAATTAAAATTACTTAAATGCGTAAAAATTATTGTTAACTTTGAATTTCTCTATCGTTGTATTTAAATTTCTGCTTCCTTTTAAGGCATATCTTTTTGCGAGATAAGTGATAAAGCAATGCCTAAGAGCAGATATAAATCAGTTACTCAATTAGAGAGAACAAAAGGAAAGTTTTTGCGGCAAACAAACTAAATATATTACGATATGTGTGGTTTTATGTATAAGAAATGAATCCCTATTTTTCTTCTTTTCATTAAACTCCGGAGAATGTGCAAATTTATATTGTCTTGAAATTAAAAGGGTTACCTTTTACGTGGTGCCAAATTCATTTCTGATTAATTTCTCTTTCAATTGTTAGTCATTTCTAAGAAATCTGGAATCAAATTATTTGGAAACAAAGAAATGTATGCATACATTTTTGATGGGAAATATTAAGACTTTGAGCGACTCTATTAGAATGTTTTTAAATTAATTTTTTATTTCAATTTTAACGATTTTGTATATTATAATATTTTACACAAAAGTAGTTTGTGCTTATGTATATAATAAGTAAAGGGCTTTAAAAATTAGTGATGCAATATGAACATATTTTTTATAATGTGTCCTTACTCAGGCCAGTAATTTTTATTATTTTATATTTATGCTGATCCATAATATATTCGGTTGGTGTTATTGATAATATTTCCATTCAGGATTATTATTTAATATTTGGCATGGCATTTTTTCTGTTAGTTGATTGCTATTTGTTTGAAATCGATTAGTTTTAATTTGGGCATTCTTGAATACTTTGGATAGAGTAGAGGGATTGCTAGGAAACAACGTTACTATATATTTACATTTAAATATATTACAAATAATAATTTTTTATAAAAGTTTTTAAGCATTGTAACAACATGAAGGAGCTTGAATGCTGCAACTTTGGTTAGTTAATTTGTGACAATCATATCAGAGTTATTGTTAATACGATATTTTAGTCCATTAAGAATCATTTTGGAACTCTCTTTATAATTAATTATGCAAAGAAACTGTATTACAGATTTTAAGCAGTGTATTTTGAGTAGTTGATTAGTAGTTGATCTGTAGTTAGAAATTCCAAGATTAAATTTTTGATTAGGATTTTTTTCCTACTTTTTCCATTTTTCCTAAAGTGGAAAATAACATCTTAAGACATCTAAAAATTGTTATAAAGCAACCCACATAGAATTCTCATGTTCTAAAAGATTTACTTGAAAAGAGAAAATGATACCTTTCTCAGTATTGATTATTTTATTGAAGACCAGCTATCCCGAAACTATTCAGCTGCGTTGCTGGATAGGAGAGGAATTGGCGAATAATGTCATCTAGTAAACAGTTTTCAATATTTGCTAGTTGTCTGGCATGCGGTTTCGATGATACCGTCAGTTTCTGATGAACCTGGATTTACAGATTCCACATTCAAAATTTTGAATGAGCTAGATGAGTCGTGGTAGATTAATCTAATCTTATAAATGATTAGTTGCGATTAAGGGGACAGTTAATTATACCTGTACGTACTATGGTCCAATTCGAAATAAATTATTAGAAGTTTAAAGGCCGTTTTCTCGCTTCTGCTTTGTTAACATATTTTGCATTTAGTAGGTGTTAAACTCGATACATCTCACTTGATATACTTAAATGTTTATAGTTACTCGAAACCAGTTAGCTTATGAATAATATTGATCATAATTTTTTAAAAAAGAGAGATTGAATCAGATTTAGTTATCTAATATATAAAAAGGAATTTTTGTTTGTTCATACCTTATGCGCAGCCGTACCGTTCAGCTGATTGTGATGAAACTTGGTCAACTTACTGCTTGCACCTAAACGAAGTTCATAGGTATTGTAAAATTATCATATCTAATATATATAAATGAATTTTTGTTTGTTAATACCTTATACACTGCTTTACCGTTTATCAGATAACGATAAGCTGAGTCAACTTACTGCTTGCACTTGCATATGAATTGTAGAATTATTAATATTTGTTTTGAAAACATACAAATTTACAACCAAATTGTTTCATGCATTTCTATGATTCAACATTAATTTAAAGTTGACAAAAGACAAACAGCACATGTCATTCGAAATTAATAACACGCTCGCACGCACGCACGCACACACACGGGCGCGCGCAATAAAATTATTATGACTGATGCCAATCAATGTGAGTGAAATAAAATCAAAAATATTTAGTGCGAGCCCTAATTTTTTCCTCTATTTAATGAATAGTCATCTACATAGGATGTTGCCATTCATTGTATATAATGTTTTGTTCGCAGCAAAGAGTATCTCACAGATATAAAATGGAATTATTATTATCGATCCCGTTTAAGTTAAGCTATATACAATGGAAATTTTCCAGTGTCAAAAGTAATTTTTCTATTTATTCAGTAAGTCAACAAACGATATTTCGGTTATACTAGCGTATATCGCTTGGATTTCTTCGACAAAAATATGTCCTGAGACTTCGTCCCTGGATAGATCTCCCAGCGCAGTTCCTAAAAATAAGCCAATGCAAGCTTCTCAAACAAAGGAGGATGACAAGCGAATGACAAAGTTGATCATTTGCGAATTGAAAATTCACTTGTTTCAGAATGTCAAGATCAACATTCTGCAAAACTAGAAAGACATCGTTTCTATGCTACCTGATCAAGAGTATCAGAATCATAAGAGGCAAGAAGCGATGCAACTATTCTTAAAGGAAAGTAGATCGGAGAAGGTATGCTCATTCCCCTTATTCCCACTAACATGACTTTTGATTTAAAGCGACCTCCATTAGAATTGCATTCTCGATGACCATCAACGAATCTATCACTTCAAATGTGCGGATTGAATTTAGAAAATCCATGTTTTTCCCATGATCAGTTGTATTTTGGTTGCTCACTATTTGGCAGCCAATAAATTTATTTATTTTTGCTGAAAACGGAAAACAAACATTGCCTAGCCAAAAGAATAATAAAGTCAAAAAAAAAATATTATTTTCACATCTCCTTTACATATCATTACATTTCAAACGATATTTCCAGTCATTTCTTCTGCGGCGCCGGGTATTAGCTAGTATACTATATTTATTGATCTAAACATCCATAGCATAGGTTGCAAAATCAATTAAATTAGACGGCTAAATGTTAGATTTCGAAACTTCACGACAATTTTCACAGATAAATTTGTTCTTCTTAATGAGTACGATGATTGAGACAGCACCATATTCTTTCAAAATTTTGACAAAAACAAATCAGAAAAGACGCGTTAAGAAACAGCAACCATAACAATCATGATGGAATCTTTATCTTTTCATTGAGTCTTCGCTTCCTAATCCAAGGATAATAAATTAGAATTAAATAATGACATTTGGAGAGCATTGAATACAAGGCCACAATTCGTTCATACGCTAATGTGGTATTGGAGGTCAAAGTCTGTGGTTCAAGTATTATCTTTGTTAGCTGATAAGAATTTAAAAATATGATATCTGCTCCTAAACTTTCTTGCGTTGTTTAAAAACTTCAGATGAAAGTATCAAAATTAACAAACTTTTTATTCGAATATTATTGGTGGAACAGAGATTTGTAATGTTCTTATTTTGACTATTACTACCGTTTGTAGAATCTTATATTAAACTGATGAATTAACTCAATCACTCTTTTCAAGCTTAAAGAATGCTGTTTTGCAATTGACGTAATTTTGAATTTTATTCTAATTACGATACTTAAGCCTGCACATTTCTATAGTTTTTCCAAGTCGAATCAAGGGTGTCATTTGATTTTCGCTTAATTTAAAATTCAGCAGGTCCGGGTATTAGTAAATTTTCCTCGAATTGGGTTTCAAACCAGTAACCTCTCAGTCCTGAAGCTGAGAATCTGCTCCGATGCAACCGCAGCTTACTGACTGCGGAGAACTTAGCAAACTTAGCAGCTTACTTAGATGCGGATAATTTTCGCGCTTTTATGCATGGTAGTTAAAATAATTTTTTGTTGTATACTAAGCAATATATATAATCAGTATACAAACTTCGAATTGAAACAAAATACACTCATAACTTCGAATTAATCAAAATACATTCATAACTTCGAATTAATCAAAACACACTCATGCCTATAAATTAAGGATAATGCAAGTTCAGGAAAAGAAAGAGCCAGAAGAAGCCAAATGTGGCTTATTTCTAAAGCCTATTTATTAAAAAAAAGTAAAGTGCAAAAAAATAAAGAAAAAGAAAGATGCTATATGTTTGATATTGATAAAAATTGCAATTTTTTGCGATTAAAATAACACGGTTGTTTATCTACACAATATGATGCTTAAAAATATTTTCATGGGGGAATCATGAACACTCAGTTATGCACAAGTGATTTAATTTGACATCAAATCTAATAAACCCAACGAACAAGTAAGTGGCCGAAAACAGCTAGTAAGGAATATTAAGAAGTTATATGAAAAAATTAATATTTTTTAAATGTAATAATTAATAGTTTATAAATATCATTGACCTTTCAGACAAAACTCTTTTAAATTAGAAAATTCGAATATTAGAACGAATTTTGTGTTGTGAATTGTTAGAAAGGAGGCTTTTACTAATCTTTAGTAAAAATCTCTTGTATTTTATTTACTTGAGGAGAGTCATGTTTATAAAAATTGAACTTTGTTACCGATTTTTCATTCGTTTCTAAATGTATAGAGTTTTGAAACTTTGTTCAGTATATTCCTAATGCATTTTTTTATTAGTTTCAAAATGTTAATAGTCAGTTAATTGATGAATTTTCGTTTCTTACAGAGAGAAGGATCTGATAGTTAATTAAAAAGTATATTGTAGGACTCCATAATATTTATATATTTAATTATGAAATATATTAAATATTAAAAGACAAAAGTAATAATTTTTATTATTCTGTCTCATGGATTAAATGAAATGAAAAGATTAAAATGGATTTAAGTATACTCATGTCCATGAATTAAGGATAATGCAAGTTCAGAAAACAAATATGACTTATTTATAAGCCTATTTATTAAACAAAAAGTAACGAGCTAGAAAGAGGCTATATGTGTGATATCATTAATAAAAAGTGCAATTTTTTTTTGCTCTCTGAAGCAAATTACAAAAAAAAATCTCCTCTATTTAAAAAAACCAATATTTCATGGTTGGTGTGATGGGTAATACATAGTATACCTCCCAGACGATGCAATAAAGGTCGTACAACGCCTAGGCATACTGAGTATCAAATTATCAATTTGATGTTGGGGAATATTACACCACTCATTAAGCAACGCTCTCCGAAGTTCCATTATACATGTAGGAGGTGGTTGACGAACTGCAACTAGTCAGTCAAGCATGTCTACCCCCCCCATGCTTTATTAGATTCAAGTCTGGTGAGAATTCTGGTCAGTCCATACAGGTGAAATTCTCCGATCGAAGGCATTCGTTTACGATGTTTGCATGATGAGGACGGGCATTGTCATCTATAAACACGAATTCTGCGCCCATGACGCCCCGAAACTAATGTACATGTTGTTCAAGAATGATATCCCGATTGATTTGGTCTGTCATGGTTCCAGTTTGAAAATGCTGATCAGTTCTGGAATCCAGAATAATTTCTTCTCAAACGAGCAATGCTGCACCACCGAAACGGTGTCGTTCAATGATGTTCTATTGGTGGTAACGGGTACCTGGTGCTCTCCATATGAAAATCCGGCGAGAATCAGACGGCAAACTAAACCCGGATTCACGGGGAAACATCACACAAGCCCACTAGTATGGTGTGCACAATGCATGCACTCTACTCCTGGCTTACCACAAGCAAAAGTGAGTTGCAGTAAGTAGAGCACATTTCACATGCCTACTAGCATATCGATCAATCTTTCCTAAACCTTCTGTACACGATCTGCCTTCAAACTGTCGGAGCAGTGGTTGAAGAGAGCTGATGAGATATGTCTGATGCTGTGCTCTGTCTGTTTCTTTTGGCAGTAACTGCCAAATACCGGTCCTCATTCGTTGTAACTCGGGGGGCGACTTGTGCTGTAACGTCTACTCACATTACCATCACCTTGGAATCGTTGCCAAGGCCTGGAGATGACACTCTGGGCGATTCCAAGTTCCTCGAATACTTCCAGCTGTGTATGCCCACATTCAAGACGACCAATAATTCTACCACATAAAAATCTTCCAAATGCTTCCTTTGTGTCATAATTATGCGGTTATTGCGCTGAAAGGCTAATATAGCCCTTGAGAACATTTTACTTTGCTTGTATTCTTAATAAATCACTCTCTTACACTTTCGTCATTGTGACGTACTTATAATTTTTTCTCTAAGAAAATTCACTGTAGCTTTATCTTCTTATTAAATTCTTTTCAGCGTTTCATACGTTTATTTAACTATCAAATTTTGACAAAAAGTTTCCTATTTTTATTAGTCAAATAAAATTAGTTTCTAAAATAGAAATAAATTATGGTATATTTTGCTATACTTTAATTTATAATTCGGTATTAAAAACATTACGGAATTTATAATAATTTTTCTAATGTCTTATTAGGCGTTGGCATTCTTAATGAATCAATATTATATTAAAATTAATTGATTAATTCATTATTAAGTCCCGGAAGCTTCAAAAAATATATTCCCATAGAGAATAAACAAATGTATAAAATTTCAGAATTCCATCACAAATAAAATCAAAGAAAATCGAATGGAAAATTTTCTTTTCCATAGCAGGAAATAAGTCATATTAAGTAAAAATTTAAGAAAACTGTATAATAGGGTCTTTGGGTATCAGTATTCTAAATATTTTATAAAAACTATTTCAGAAAAATGATTAAACAGAATGGTCACAAAATGTTTCCCTGTTTACACACACACACAAAAAAGCCCTATTTTAATTTGGCGGTTAGCTGTATCGATAAAGATTTTTATGAGGTTATTACTAAAACCACTTATGTCAGCTCGAAGAATGTCAAGAGGTATTTCAATTCAAACGGAGATTTAATAATTCGACCAATTCTTACGGAGTATGGATTAATATGGTTTAATATCTAGACACAGCAACTTAGCCTCGAATGTATCAATGTTTTCAATTGGCACTGCAAATACTCTGCCGTTTATGTAACTCAAAATTGTTATGGAGAGGATTATGGGGAGGATTGTTATGGGTAGGATTGATGGGGTTAAAACACATTGCACTTTTTCCTTTGCTGACGCCATTTTGATAAAAACCGAATATAAAATCAGTATTTCAGCATTAGCTGCGCTATTTATTGAACTAAAAAAATTAAGAACACGACTATTCCATAGTAAAAATTGTATAATATTATATTTAAGGACTCTTTTGAAATATTTTTTTTGTAATCAGCTCTAGTATTTATGATCCCATTATATATTCTTTACTGGAAATCGACAAATACTGTCTATTACCTAAGAAAGCAGATATTATCAAAGAACCGTTAGTTTAATTATTTCCAGTCAAAGGCTTCCACTCGTTTATATCACAAGTTTGTTTAAGTGTGATTTTTTGTACCACATTTAACAGAGAAGAACAGAGTTCTTTTGAGTGCTATGTTTTCAGCTAAAAATATCTCACTTCAAAGAATGAACCAGAAATAAAAAAAACTGCCCTCCCCTTCAAATATAAACCAAGAGCAGTAGAATCTTAAGTTAAAAATATCTATACATCCTAGAGCGAATTTAATTTTCGTTGTTCAGACGAAACCTACAAACGAAACTCGCGTAGTTTAATGACACATTTTTAACACTTAATTGATAAATTCATCTGCAGAAAAGAAATCCAGTTTACATAAACAAAGGACTTTCATCCCACAAATGTTGAAAATTCTCTTCTTTTGCCATTTAAAAGGAACTATAGCGACAACTTGCAAATGCAGAATTATAAAAACAAAACCAAAAGGCAACTTTTTCGAAAAGTTATCGCTGGAAAGAATGAGGAAAGTTTCCGCGTGATCTGTTTTGGATTAGCATATTTTTAATCAAAGAGCCAGCGCAAGTAGAAATATTCAAAGAGGTGAGAGGTCCCAAAAGAAAACTGTATTCCTTTCATTTTAGTTCGCCTCCCCGCTTGAATATCATTTTGGTGAACATTTAATTTCCAAAAGTGATAATAATTGGTATCGGGGGTTTAAATTCTCAAACTCTGATTTCATCACAGAAAGGATGCAATCGCATCTAGATTCAGAATAAGAGTAACGATAAACTGAATCATTAGAGAAAACTTCCTAATTTGATAAAAGTTTTTTTTACATTTTATTCAGAGCTTTGACTGTAGTTGCTTTTCATTTTGAAAAAAGCTAATCAGGGTGTGTTTTGAGCTGAAGTATTTATTGTACCGTGGCGGAACAATGCATTTAAAGAGTCTTACTAATTGCGTTTGAATATTTAAATTCGGAATGAGAATAATCTTTGTGTAAAGCATTTGCTCTTATTATTTAACTTGCTCATTTATTTGAAATTCTGATTACTTCTAGTTTTTGAAAAAAATATTAAAGCTATTGGGTTTGTAATTATTTTAGTTTGTAAAAATTGACGATTACTAATAGTTAAATGGGTAATTATATTATTAAGGAATGTTTGAGTTGCTAATGAATTTATTTTTATTTTTAGAAAAATAGAATTTTGTACATCTATTTGTTTAACTACTTTGTAAATAAAAATATTGCACAGTTTTGTGGATATACTAGTTCTAATTTTATATTTAGTCATTTGATGTTCATTTTAATAAACAGTATGTCATAGCAGACTATATTAATTTTTTTTGAAAGTGAATATTTTTTATTGATGGTTTAGGAATAAAATTCGTAATAATATTATTTTGCCTAAAGCGTTTTAAGTGATTTAATTAGTTCATAGATTATTTCTGTTTAAAAATGATTTTATTAATTTTTTATTATTTATAAGTTAAATTAGCTTTTGATTTACATATTTCGTTCTTTGTCAGTATTCTTGTTCTAGTTATATATTAGCTATGAACGATATCCCTATTTTGTTAAATTGTGGCATTTAATAAAAATAAGTAAAGAATTTATATTAAAAAATTAATTCGCTTTTCTTGCTGCATGTAAAATGAAATTTATCTCAAAAAGCGTTATATGTCAGGTTATAACAACTGGAAAAATTCTATCCAAATTCATTTAAGCACTTTAAGTTCTATAACGTTAATGTCCTTATCACGCAAACCGAGATAAAATCCACAGGGAAAATTTTCATGATTCTTTCTTTTTACATTTTAAGCGACAGTTATTTTATAATTTCATTAAAAATGTTAAAAAATATTTTTCGTTTAGTGTTTTTTACAGGTAAAAATGAGATAAATAGCTATTTACTTATTTTGCTTTTGGTAGCATGAGGGTAAACTGTCTTCTTCAGAACCAAACGGTTCCAGGCTTGAAACTCGATTTTACTAAATATTCCCTGTATTTGTAATCCTAATGCAAGTTAAAACTTTCATTTTCCAGCATTTTACTATTGATATGGCACTTAATATTGGAAAGTAGTGTCGTTTCAACATTTGTCCGTCTTTTAATAAAAATTCAAGATGACGAAGTTGGCCTCCAGATAGCCCTGGCGAGGCTTCAAAACGGGACATTAATAAAAATATTAAATTAAATATGTAATCTTGAAATATTTTATAACCTTTGTTTAGAGATTATCAGCTTAACGCTAGTTTATTCTCTCGGGATGGAATGTTGCAATCATTTTCATGAATCAAAGAATAAAGCAAAAAAGAGAGAATGTGTGATTTCGGTTATGCAGATATAATTTATCCAACATTCGGAAAAAGCGCAACCTTGAAATTTCTTTTTCAAGGTTGCAAGTTTCTTAAATGAAACAAAAATGAAGAAAAACGTATATTTTTAAAACGTGTTGATATCTAACACCTTTTAAGAAAAATTACGTCATTTCGAAGCGAGAAAGGGAATAATATCTCATTATTAGAATTATAACCCCCTTTAACACGTGAATCAATTCATTCTATCGTCGGAATAAAGAGATACTCTATCAAGTTTTTCCACTTTTTATTCCTAACTATTGTTTAAATCTTCGTTTTGTAGGAAGAAAAAGAATAAAGAAATCGTTGGAAAACCACGAGCTGCCTTGACATATGTCGGTGGTTTGAAGTTGACGATGAAAAGGAATGAAGACAAAAAGGATTCGATAGAGGAAAGCTTTATCTCGCTGTGCACTCACTTTTTTATTCCTTTTATCTGTCATAAAGCGTTTTTATTGTATTTTATGGTTTCTTTCTAATATAATCATGCTGAGCCATCAAAAGATTAAATACTTGTAAGTTTTTTCTACCTTTAAAAAGGTTTCATTTCCTGGAACTAATACTAGAAGACAAGCTGGCAGTTTTATTTTCTGAATGTGTTAAACAGGTATCGGCGAAATATGAGTATTGTTCGTAGAATTTTTCTCTTTCCTTATCTTATCTAATTTGCTGCGAAGATTCTTTTTTTAAACTGTCTATTCAAATTTTTCCAAATGGAATTTTATGGCTTTTCTGGTTTGTATGAGTTAGATCTTTATATTTGATCTTTCAGTCCGATTGAAATAGCTATTCTATTTTACATAAAGTAAAATGTGATTGAAATTGCTAAGTAAAATTGAATATCTGAATGACTTAGTGTATATTTAACGGAATATAATTTAATTGCAAAGAGGAGTTTTTTAAAAAAACAAATGTAATATTTTTCATTTCATTTTTTAAAATGTAAATGTAGTTGTTTTTAAACACTTGGAAAATTATTTTTCAAGGATTCTTAAAATCAAATAATGCTGTGTACTGTAAGCTGAAATAAAATATTCTTTTAAAACAATCTCAACTATTTATCAAAAATTAATTAATTTTCGGCATAGTTTTGCTAGCACTTAAATTGCTAAATTTTTCTTTAAAAAATTGATTTTAAAGTGTATTTTGACTTTTATTTCTTGAATACATAGTGGGGGAAATATTTTAAAAATAATATTTTATTTTAAGTATGGTTTGCGATGAAGAAACGACTTGCTGTAAATTGGTAGCACTCGGCTTTTGATAAGAAAAAAATGTGAACTATGCTAAATATTAATTTAAATACCTAGTCTTCTCAGTAGGGACTTTTATATTCCAAATTGAGAATGAAATATGGCTTTCGCAATCGTATAAACAAAAGAAAAAGGAAACTCAGTCGTAAATGATTAAAATACAATTTTTCCCATGAGCATTCGTGCTGCCATGAACAATTGCAAATTGGTTTAATGGCCTTTTCAGTATGTATTTCATAGATAACAATCCTGATTTCCTTATATTTTAAAAACTAAAAATTGTATATGCTATTAGAAGACTGCCTCGTGTGACCTATTTGAAAGCCACACAGGAGTTATTTTAGAGTGAACTTCATCCTGATGAAATTTCGCCTCTCTTGAAAAGCCCATTCATTTGAATCTTTTGTGTAGAATGGTGTCTCGACTCCAAAACGGTACCATCATAGACCACTGGATTCTGTTTCAACTTCAAAGAGTGTTTTGGAATGAGATTGTTTGTAGGTTACTTGAGATCAATGAGAAGGATATTAAGAAACAAATATGGAGGATATTCAATTCATAAGTAATTGAGGCAAAGAAATAATAAAAATAAAAAGAAGAATTTTGTTTAATATAACAGAAAAATAAATAATAATTAAAAAATATTGTGGTTGATATCGAATTTCAAAAGTTTTAGACTCTGATAATAAAGGTATAAAGAAACGGAATTTTAATAACATTAATAACATACTTTATTTCCTAGTACATATTTGGAAAATTTCTTTGAGATTTAATTTTTATATAATATTGCTTTCAACTTTGCACGTTTCTGATAAATTGTGTTGGCTTTCATACTTTTGATGATTTTTTTACTTTTAAGGACACTGATAAATAGCCAATTTCATATTTTAAATTTTTTTATTATATTTAATAACTAATTGTTATAAATGTCTTTAAACCTGATATTTTTTTCTCAAAGCAATTGAGCATCCGATTTTAAACTGTACAAACGAGTAAAATTACTGAGTAGGAGAAAAGTCAGAAGCAAAAAGTAGGACACGAACAGGTTGTGAGGATACGACTGTATTAACCGGGTTTTTCTCTCTTCTACTAATAAGGATGAATATGTGTGTGTGTTAGCATTTAACAGATTAGGCTGTTTGAACCAAAGCTATTAAATTTGGAATATATATATACCTTAGAGGATAGAAATGTGTGTCTCGGAGCATTAAAAAATTTAATAATTAAAAATTAAGCTAGTCGTTTCCATTTTTACGCGATAATCTCCGAAAAATAATTGTTCAAAACTGCTTTTTACGCTATTGCACAGTCGTACAGATTTATCTAGAGTTTAGGCAATTTAAATTTTTTGCCTAATTTCCTACAATAGATTTCAATGTTGGCCTGAAATTCAAACAATTTTCAATATTTCATCAAATATTTTATCGCCTGATTTTTTTCAGCTGTTGAGGGATAAAGAAATAGAATTCCGTTCATGTGTAGTTTACATAACGAATAAAAAAAGTGGTTACAATACCAAGTAATTTAGAAAAAAACGATCTTCAGGTATCATTTTTAAAAGCGCTGTGATGTAATGGGACTAGTTTCCAAAATAAATGATCTTATACACAATTAGTAAAATATATCTAAGACATTTAAAATAATTCTACTTTAATGACGGACAATTTGACGGAAACAATTTTTTTATTTAAATGCTTTAGTTGAATTTAAATGCAATCAGTATAGCAGGCGACTAGTTTGCACATCATATCTGAGACAGACAGTCGAAAGAATAATAAATAACTAAAAGGATTATAGCTCAAAAAAGAGAAAAGTAGTTCTTATTGTATCAGGGAATGCCTATCATTGGAGACAGTGAGCAGCTATAATTTTATATTCTTCACAAAACGCTGAACAAAAGTATGAAGAATAGGGTTGCTGTAACTCTAGGTAGCAATTTAGTGTTTATAAAAATATACGTATTTAAAACGACATTATTTATTAAAATAATAACAACTTTTTAGTTATTGAAGCAGCGATAAAAATTGATGTAGTTCTGATATTTAGAAAGTTTCTATCCATGAAGAATAGTTCTCAAAAAACAAAAAAAAAAAATACGAAGCTTAAAACTTGTTTACGGAATATTCCCAGTATCTAATATTTTCTTGGAGTTGTTATTCTAAATAAATTCAACGAAATTTCTTTGCTTCCACACTGTATTTTTCACTCCAGAGACCTGATATAAAATGTATTTCTGAACAAGATTTTTTTTTTGTATTTTCTAGTAAACTAGGAAATCTTCTTTTCGCCCATTTTCTCGGGGAAATAGAGAAGACCTGTGATATGGCAAGTTTAGGTCCAAAAGGGAACTCGGTCTGTTTGTATAGTTTTCATTTGAAGTGAAAATTTTGAATTTCAATCTTATCATCATTTAAAGGATGAAAAATATTTTAGTTAAAGTTTCACAAAAGGCCTTTAAGATTGACAACCGGCTGTTAAAATTTAAATATTTCTATCTCACAGAAGTTTTTATTATTTAAATAAAGGTTGTGCACATAGGTTCCGCATTTTTACCTAAACAAATGAGTCGAATTCACTCCAATTTTACATACTTAGTACTTCAGATCAGATAAAAGAAATATTCTAAACTGTTCAGTTTCCAAAAATGAAATAAATATTCAATTAATTAGAATTTATCCAAAATGTCGTCGTTTTTCGATGGATTTCCTTCTTTCTTCAGAATTCTTAACCATAAAAATTACATTTTGTGAATCGGAAATAAATTTGTACACGTTATACTATTAAAAAATGACATATACTGAATCATTATTCAGAAAATAAAATAAATCTATCAGGACAGTTCTTTCATAGTACCCAAATATCATACAGCCGGAAAAAAGAAAACAATATTTGTTTAGACTAATCATTTTGGCAGTGAGAGAGATAATGAATAGTTAATGAGATTGTTGCGTCCCTCAAGAACACGTAAAATAGTATCAAAAAACGAGAAGAAACAGTTTAAGTTCCAGTTCTCAAACTTACGGACAAAGAACTATCTAAAGTACGATAAAATAATTAGTACTTAAACAATATACAAAAATACATAACACTGGAAGATTACTACATGGGATATCTTAATATTTAAAAGGAATAACACAATACAGATATTTCAATATATAAACGATGAATACGCCATGAAAACAGTAGTAACTTAAGAAATTATTGCAGAACAAATATTAAATAGTATAAAACATTTTACAGAAGTTGAAGAATCTTGATGTATTCAAACACGAAGGAATGTTATATTTCAACGAATCAAATGCTAGTTGCTCTTAAAATTGAAAAAAAAAATGCACAAGTGTCATGACACTTTTGTGGGATCGATCAGGAACAATAAAAAAGAAACTGATGTATGATGAATTTTCCGTTCTGTAAATTTGAAAACACATACACATTCACCACTGGAGTTAAATGGTAATTTTTGCTGGGAAGCAAAAATAATAAATTATACTTTGTACTGGGGACGACGTCCCATCCGAGCTACGCAAGTGTGTCTGTTTAAGATTTAAAACTGAATACTGGAAGATTTCTTAGGACATCAAAGAAACGAAGATTGTAGACCTTGATTTATTTTTGAGGACTGGATGTCTGGAACACAATGGTGAACCATTCTTGGGATGGGAAAAATTATGTCTTGTGTCAGGATGATGCATTTCACTTTCGTTTTATAACTTCCCGGGATGATAAAAATTATGTCTATAGTCAGGGCGACATGTATCACTTTCGTTTCATAATTTGCTTCTAGCTGGAAAATTTTCTTACGATAATTGGGACGACTTCATTTTCGTTTCATCATTTCACTGGAACACAATGATGAACGGTTCTAGGGATGGTAAAACTTATTCTATGTGTCAGGACGACATGTTCCATCATTTGCATTAGTAATTCTCTTTCATTTGGTTCCAATGTCGTGGAATGAAGATCATTCTTTTTCGTTAGGCGCCAATGTGGTGGGATGAAAATTTTCTTATGATTTTCGGGATGACTGCACGTTCATTTCATCATTTCACTGTAACACAATGATGAAACTACCTGGGATGAGAAAAATTATTCTATGTGTGAGGATGACACGTTTCACGTTTGTTTCACCAGAAGCTCTTTTTCGTTGGGCGCCAATGTAGTGGAATAATTTTCTTGCGATCGTCGGGACGACTTTTGTTTCATCATTTGCATGAGAAATTCTTTTTCGTTGGGCGACAATGTGGTAGAATGGAGATCATTATGATCTGTGTGTGGTAGCCAGAGAATCCATGTTTTCGGGACATTTCTTTAATTATTACATTTCACACAAAAAACAAATGGCAAGAAGAGACAGGACATTCACGCGCGACCCTTAACAGTCAAGTATATCATCTCATTATAATTACAGTCGCAATGCACTATGGGATGCATACCTAATCAGGCATCGCCATCTATTATCCAGAAGAAAAGATAGAGTAATGCAACTGTTAGAGAGCTTATTTATGCAGCTTTATTACCGAAGAGAACATTTTCTCTTAATTTTGTTCTTTTACTCTTCAGTAAAATGAGATAGATGTTATTATTGCGAATAGTTCTGTATTATGTAGTTTATTTATACAGTTTTAATCTGAAAAGAACTTTGTATTAGTTTTGTTTGGTTACCATTTTTTAAAATAAAATAAAATAAAATTTATTGAAGACAGCATTTCTGAAATATTGGTGACAGATGTGTTGAAAAAATGTTTCGAATCATTATCAGAGAACTGAGCCATAATTTATTTCTAGTTTAGTATTTTTGTTAAGGTAGTCTAATTTAATCTAAGTTAATTAATTATATGAGTATCTCTAGCAGTTTACACCATAGTTAAAAAGAGTTTGCACTCTGGCCATATTAGCTTTGAAATATTGAAAATCCATCTGGGGAAACCAGATTTTGCGAATTATCATGCTTGAAGCATCAAATGACAGCTTGAAACGCTTAGTTTTGATCCTACTATCCACTACTTTATCACTTTCTCGTATACGAAATATAGAGAAAATTTGGTAAGCGTAAAAATCAAACCTGAGATTTTAACATATTTCCATCTTTCAGATCTTTCTGAGTGCAAAAACAAAATTTTTGACATTGTATCTATCTATTTCTGTCTTCCTGCTCATTTGTGAACATGATAACTGAAAAACGTTTTGAGATCGATGGCTGAAATTTGTTATACAGAATTAAAACCAAATTTGTAGATTTATGTCAGATTTTGAACAAAATCCAATTAAATGCTGTCTGGTTTTTTTGTGTATAAGTGAACTCTATAACTAAAAATTTCAATGAACTAGGAAAATAAAATCTGGAAAAAAGGCGAGCATCTGTATATATTTGTCAAATATTGGATCAGCTTTCTCAAACGATTGAGTCTTTCAGTCTGTATTTTTTCATTCACGTAAAAGCAAGAATTCATAAAACTAAAATCAATTTTTTGACTACAACGGCAATTTTGTGACAAATTTTGGTTCAATCGGCCGGCAAAAATTCTTCGAAAACAAATATTCTCGTTTGAGACTAGGCATCATGAGACTAAAAATGCTGAATTCAGTCCAAAAATTTATATTTTGTAACTATTATTCACCAAAGTCATACAAGGAATTCACGGCATCACCCAAACTTCATAATTTTTTGAGGTTTAGTTTAATTTAGTTATATTAACGTCCCGTTTCAAAGCAACACGAGGGCTATTTTTGGGACGGACCTCGTAATTTTGAGCCACGGTCAGATGACGAGGACGACACCTGAAGTGGCACCCCCCTCTCCACACCACGCCACGCCAGCATAATTTTTGAGGAGGAAAAGTGATAATACTTTTAGCACAGAGTACACAAGAAAATTTCGGGGGGACCACTTCCTTTGGTTTTAGAAGAAATTCGTTCATTTTTCAAGGGATCTTTCATTTCGTTCATTTTATGTAAAAAATTCGTGGCATCACTCAAGCTCCCTAATTTTATGAGGAGGAAAGGAATAAGACCTTTAGTGGAGAACATGCAAGAAATCTTCGAGGAGACCACTCTCTCTGGTTTGAGAAGAAATTTGTTCCTTTTTAGAAAAGAGAAGAAAATCAAATTACCAACTTTGATGCTTAAATTGACACTATACATATGGTTTTATTTTATAATGAAGTTTAAAAAATCATTTCATTTTCATTTACAATAAAGTAATCGTATGTAATGAAATAACATGGACTTAAATATATCAAATCATTTCGTGTTAACAATTTGCCGAACCTTAGATATTTTCTTTTAGTCGAAAATGTTTACGAATGGCTTGAAGATTTTCTGGCTGCTTAAAAGGCATTCTTTGATATCCTTAAATTACTGAAAGTCAAAGTGGCTAAGCCAGTTCAGTGTTTGAGTAAAGTCATTGAAGCGATGAAACTAAGAATTAAGACAGAAAGTCTGGTTTTCTCTAACGGTAACCTCAAGTGTTTAGTTTTGATCCATTCTCCCATCGAATTTTAATGACGTATGAGAATACAGTGAAAATAGAATATTTGATTGAGAGACACTTTCTGGACCAAATTTAATGAGCTTGTCTGGGTATTCGAGATAGTGCGTAATTAAATTATGTTTCCCCCAAAGAGACAGAATGTGCAAGTTTGAAAAGTAGATTTCATTATGTAGCGCTCTAAACGAGGGGGGTTTCTTTTAGCAGAAGGAAACATACTGTAAAATAAAGGCACAATTTTCCAAAAATTCTGGAGAAGTTTTAAAGATCAGATGCCTGTGAGATTTCAAGTGGAAGCAAAAGATCATGAAGACAGGAATGATGTATGGTTGAGATAGATACGGTTGGGAGTTTAACCAGCCAAGCGCATTATTGCACACGTATTTATTGCTAAAGAGATTTTCAAGAGTTTGAAGATGCCTTAGAAGAGTTTGCTTTATGATGGAATCTTGAGTTAGTAGCAATTTCTCATGGTGCTGCTGGCGAGGATATGTAAGAATATATCATATGTCTTTATTCCATTCATTCAGTTGCATGAAAGAATTTCTCAATTGATTTAAAGTTACATTTAAATAAAATGTCGAGACACAAAAGATGAAATTATATCATTTCTTTTGGGATCGCATTTATTAGAAGAATGGGTAGTAAAGGTAGCGTTTGTCAAATGTCACGTTCTTAAATCATTTATTTTTTGTAGAAATATTGTATACGTTTTTACAATGTATAGTATTTAAGATTTAGAAGAGTGTGTTTTTCAAAAAAATTTATTGTTTTTAGTATTGATTAAATTATATTTAAATGAATGAGACATAATAATCCCAGAAACTTATTGTCCACGATGATTATCGAAACCACTAATTCTGAAGTTGAGAATTTTAATATCTATATAAAAGACTAGCTCATATGAAAAAAGGGATCACAAAAAAGATGGCAGTCCGTGCTTGTATAGGATTATTAAAGATTCGTCAATATTAGGATGAAAAATATTTTGGAAAACAATATTTATCTGAAACATTTCATGAACGTTTTCTAAACAATAATTCTATTTTTCCTTTTTGATTTCTCCTACCCAAAGTATACACTGAGAAAGTACTAAAATCGTAAAAATAAATTCGTTTTTTTTTCAGAGATAGAAAAATATGCTGTAATTATAAATATATGTTTATTAATGCAGTAACTCAAAAAAGATTTGAGCTAAACAGATGAAATATAGATGCTGCCTTTAAGCCAAATGCGTAGATTTTAGTCAAAAATTAGACTTCAAGAATTCATTCTGAGAAAGCTTATATCTTTCTTAGTCTGATAAATATATAGTAGACGAGTCTGATCAATAAAATTTCTTTCACAGTTTTAATGCTTAAAGTTCAGATCCATTTTGAAACAAATTCTTCTGAAGTTTGATCATTTATCGATCAATGCTTTCATACGCATGTTTGAAACGCAGCAGCTAAAACAAACAAAATCTTAGATAAAAAAATTTCAATATGTGATAATGTTATTGAAATTGTAGCTCTGTCTAAAATTTGGTTTTAATCGATCGAAAAAAGATGTTGAAAATGCATGCTCGATTTGTTTCGCTGTACTCCGAAGCACAAAATATGCAAGAGTCTGAAAATAAAATTCTGCGTACTCGTTGTGTTCATTGCCTTACCCAAGGTTTACAGTTTTTACGCGGATGGAGGGGGAGGGATAAACATGATTATTAAGTTCATGTGTGAAAGTTTCGTATAGACTAGTACTATTGGTTTTTACTGGTTAAAAATTGCCTAATTAGCTTATATTGTGTATATATAACCAAAGCATGTCCCTGACAAAAGCTAAGCGATATAAAACAATGAAATTAAAATTTAAGCGGAAGGCTAATATCTTTTATAAAAACAGGGTTTTATTTAGAAAATAAGTACGAAAAAAATAACACAAAGGTGTGAGTGATTTTTCTCTTTATCTGAAATCTATGGTCTTTCCTCGGCTACCAGTTTTCTCCTTAGGAAGAAGTGTTGTAACTTTACAAACTGCTTTGGGCCTATTCATGGCAAACAGAACGATTACATGTTTTTAATTATAATAACATCCCATTTTGTTGCTGATAGGACGTTTAAGCGCTGCCGGATTTCACGTCCTTGGAAGCAGCATGCACAACTTCTTCTGAGGATTAGAAGGTCTGTGGAAGTGAGATTATCTGGAATAGAGCCTGGGACCTTGGGGTTAGGGGAATTGTAACATAACCATTAGACAAATCACCTCGTTCAAGTGGTAGTAAGGGCCTAATAAGATATCACCACATACTTTCCCTCCAGCGAGTTGAATGATATCTGTTGGTTGTTGAGTGGTGATTTATATTCTTGGCTGTTGAGGGAGAGGTGATGTAGTGGATATTTTGCTGCGGATAAAGAGTTTGTTGATTTTGCGTTGATTGCTTTTTTGTTGCTGGTAGACAGCGCCACAACAGCTGTACGAAGGAAGGTTGAATTTGTTCAGATCTAGGGTCACCGATGTGGATGGTGAATTGAGTGAGAATAGGAACTGGGACCTTGTGGTTAGTAGCTGCGTAACATAACAATTAGGTAAAATAGATAACCTCTTTCCAGTGACTGTTATTGGCTTATTATCAGCACAGGTCTCTGTCACTGTCCAGGACTATTATCAGCCAAACTTAAAGCTAAAATTCTGACACTAGTCACAGCAATCCGTCAAAATTCTTCATTTTGTGGTAATAATAAAAGTAAACCTATGATTATTAATCGATCACCAATGAGCGGTATGGCTCAGTTTATATTTATTAACTCGATGTGATTGAAAGTTTATTAACATGTTAGCTGCCCCGATTTGCATACGTGAATAGGAGTATTCACCTAATTAGATGACCACTCCTTTCCATCTCTTAACTGTAGAGAGAAGTGAGCATCTAATTAGATTGTCGTTGTAAAGGAAAAAGATAGTAGATGTGAGTCACAGAAGGGTCATGCCCGCAGCCAACTTGTTAAACATAACTGTAGGATGAAACGTAAAATAATACCCTTCCAAAATGGCCCAAAAATAATTGTTTGCGAGCATTCAGGTAGACATACCTGTAGCACACTTTAAAAAGCTTTAAGTGAAAAATAATCTCGGTTGCGAAAAACGAAATATATTCTAAATTTATTTCATGCTGTTATATAATATGTAAAATATAAAGTGTCGGTTTAATCTGACAGAAATTCAACAAAACTGAATTAGTGGAAAATGTTTTAAATAATTTTTTTTCAAACTAGAGGATTTTGAAGTTTTTTTACTAGCAAATGGAGGATTAGATTGATAATTAAAACAATTAGAACGCTTTACTTAATTTTTTCATTTTTCATATCATTTTATGAACTAATTTTCGCTAATGTATTGATATTAAATAGTGAGATTATGTTTTTGTCGATCAATTAAAATTGCGGCAATTATTAACAGCAGCAGAAAAAAAAATATTAGTCTTTACTGAACAAAATAATAATAAAAGAATATAGATTTTTTTAAAACTTCATGCGAATAATTTTTCGGGCATTTTTATAATAAACGATAACTATTAAGTAAGTTCCACGAAATACATTTAACTAATTGGAAATATTAATGATGAAGTCGACGGTTGAAATCCATAGCATAAAATTAATCCTTCAAATGAATATTACTTAGCAGTATTAAGTAAAAAAGTAAAAAGGTATTGTATTTTATTTTCATTTTTCATAGCAAGTTTTTAAGCTTCATATAAGTTGAATGGAAACCTGGCACCATTTTAATTTTTGCTCTCAGACGAGTTTCGTTCAACCGGATTAAATGACTATTTACTTAAAAATTCTATTAACCTTTTGTGCACCTTTAATTAATTGAAACTGAGTTCTTACTTCTATGATATTGAAAATTTTTACTTAAATATTCAGTCTGAACTAACACTATGTATTGTAATAATTTTATTTTTATATTAGTTAATTTGCATCATTAGAAATAGCTTTTCTGAAATCGCCTTGTAATGTGATATTAGTGGATCACTTTGAATTTAATATTTGCTGTTAAAATAATTTAGTGATATTTAAAATACTGTAAATATATTTTATATTTTTCTTGAATTTTAACATTATTTTACATCATTAATAACATTTAGCATATTTTATATCTTAAGGAGCATTTAACATACTGGTGATATTCAATGTCATTTATATATTTAGTGTTATTAAATAAGATTTACGACTTTTTTGATACTTATCACTCCTTATATTCTTAGTTACTTTGAACATTTTTCACATTTGTAGTGACATTTACATGTTATACTTCTTACGCGAATTTTAATGAATTTTAAGTTTAATTTTGGTATCAACGCCATTTTCGTGGGAGAAAAAAATATTTACATTCAACTGCGATTTTGCACATTTCTTTTTTGCCTTCATTTTCAGTGCACGAAAAGCAATCTCGGTACAATTTCAACGTAAATAACTCTTCGCATCTTCCATCGCGTGACTTTTCAAACAATGATTAATGAATTTCATTCCGAAAAGCAACAGTTTGGAACTTTTCTTTGGGGAAAAAATCTTGGAATTTCTTTTATGTCTTTGTCTGAAGTGCAAAACGGGAATTTTAATTACACAAAACGAAATGAGATAATTGATAAAACTCGAGTTTAAACTTTACTTTGCCAGAGAAGAAGCTCTAAACTCTGGTCTTAAAAAGAACTTATCTACCTTATGTTTCCCCCATTTTTTTTGTCTTTTTCTCATTAAATAATTTTTAGGTAGAAATAAATAAAATAACGTTGACGAATTCAAGATCTTTGAGAATTTCTAGTATTTAAACCTTTAGATGCAGAATTAGATCTTTTCAATAATTATTAAGTCCTTAATACCTCCCGGAAAATTAATAAAAGACAAGCTTCCCCTCAGCTTAAAACTGAAAAAAGAATTTTTCCCCTTAGATGAATATCCACAGCTTATCGATCGAGTAAAATGACTGCCGGGCAACTCTTCTGTTCTTCAATACAATATTTTTTCATTTTTTCTTTGTCTTCATGCACGGTATTTTCTTCCGATTCTTTAAAGAAAAGAAAAAAAAAAGAACGTAAAGAAGAAAGGTGATTTTTGTATACTAGTAACTGGGCATTGATTAGTTTCACTTTAACAACAAAAATTTCGAACAAACTTTTTTTGAGCTTTTTCTCAGACTGAACCTGCCCTAGACTTTTTTTTTGATGTCTGCATCTCCTCTTAGATTTTCCATCTCAGTGTTTGATTTTGAGCTTCTTCTTGAAACGTTGAGAAAATAAATCTTGCAATTTTTTTTTTGCTCTTTTTTTTTTTCGTTTTTTTCTTATTTTAGAGAAAAATTATTTTGCGGGAAATATGTGACCTTCTCAATGACCTGAACTGTTCATTTTTACGTAGCTATTCGCTTGAGTTGGCAAGGATATAAAATCTCCTGTCCTGATAACATCCTGACTTTAGAGCTGAAAATACTCGAGAGGAATTTTTTAGAAAGATTTTAATAACTAGAATGTTCTTTTTTTTCAAAAACATTGACTGGAGAGAATATGACCATTTCTTTTAAAACATATCTGGATTTTGATTTCAATTATAAAGTCTCTTTATAATTGAAAGATGAAAGTAAAAGAAATCCCCTTTTTCGGAACATTGATTGAGGGGAATATAACTCTTTCTTTAAAGTATATCCAGAGTTTGATTTCAATTATAAAACCTCCTTACACTTAAAATGTCACCGTCAAAGCAGTTATTTAATACGTAGATGTGACGTCTGAAAATTTGCTTTCAGATTATTTTCAAGACAACAGTTAGTAATTTGATTTTCATATTAAAAATATCTTTGATTAAAAATGATTATATGAAGAGATTGAAGAACTTTATTGTTTATTTAAGAGGAACTGGTGAATTATATTAATGTGAAATGGAATTCATGAAAAATTATTAATTTAACATTCATCTGATTTCGGGAAATTTTTTTCCTAATTATTTTATATTAAAGGGAAAAGATCTTGCTTTCTTTACTGTAACAAAACACGAATTATTTTATGCTTATATAATATTTTTTCCATTCTTTTTCTACTATTCATATTTTTATTTAATATATTAGCATAAAATTAATAAATTACTGAAGCTTTATTTATGATTAGGAATTTTATCATTATTTTTAAAAGTAATATCTCTTCTCTGTTAACTTTATTTAATGTTTGTGCAGTTTTTAAAATATCACCTGAAAGTTATTGGTCTAAAATGTTGTTTTATTTCATAGAGAATAGATTGAAATAAATCACCAAATGAATCATTGAGGAGTTTCATCAGTTGCATCTTTGGGACAGGCATGTACAGAAACATCTGAATGGTTGTTTTAAGATTTTAAAGGAAATGCCTTTGATTTAAAACTATTATAAAATTTATTGTAGGATGTTAATTTATTTTAACTGAGCAAAGGCATAATTTTGAAATAATATTAAAAAAAACCCTAGATTAATTTTACAGCCATTTAACTAACAGAAATGCCTTTTATATTGAAAGGCAAGAGTTAAGATTTTGTTTTATTACTGTTATTGTTTCTTACAGCACTTGTCATCAGACAAACCCGCTGACTGAGTCAGCGATTTTAAGCCGAGTTTCAGCGTCTCTTGCTTTCAGTAATGCCATCTAGGGACTCGAGAAGGTCTTAGCTACGCATGCGTCCCAACATTCGCTTTCCCAATCCCTTTTTACATGGAGGTTCTTTCACATAGAGCATAGGGGAAGAACAACCCTGCCCGAACCAGGGACGCCCAGATGAAGGGGAAGATCCCTAAGCCAAGACGACGGTTTGTTTCATTTCTAGAACAAATCCTTAATTATTTCATATTTTAACAATACTTCTTTTTCTTCATGAAATATTCATTTGTAAATTTAGTACTGTAAAGGAATTTCTAAAATTTTCTGATGTGTTTGTACATTAAAGATGAATTTTTATCAATTATATCAGTTAAACTTTGCATTTTAAAGAAAGCTTTTGAAATGATATATTACAACTTAGAGGTATTTAATTTTGACTTATTTCGTCGAAATATAATTATCTTAACATATTAAATAATAATTATGCATATATTTTATTATCAAATTTAGCAGAAAAACTTTTCAGTGAAATGACGCATATTAAGTTTAATTAGTTGCTAACCTTGAACTAGCGTACAGAGACTAGGGATGTTTGAGAGGGTCATAAGCAGAAGTCAAAGCATATAAATTGCTTTTCCTGTATTTTAAACGTTGATATTTAAGGAGGAGATGTATTAGGCGGTTTATTTTATTATAGAATAATTAAATAGTCGTTGTCAATAGTTAAATAATTATTGTCGTGATATAATAACAGTTTGTGAAGTTAGGATTCAAAGAAACAAAACCAAATTACAGTATGTACTTTTAACTGTTCAAATTTTTTGTGTAATTATTTCTATAAAAGAATACATCGCTAATCGTTTGTCATAATTTTTAAGACTTTTGAACTTGATTTTGCTGCTCAATAATTGCTGAAAGCGAACTATTAGATAATTAGGAAAGTATTAATGTAATATTTTGCGATCATATATGCTTAGCACATTAAAGGCGGGGTATCTTGACGAAAGTATGCCAGGTAACGCGGATCAAATCGTAGTAATGCGACTCCCGCCTATAATGTGTTAACATAAATTGCAATCCCACTTGGAGAAACATAATAAATGAGAATATAGTTTAAAAAAATTGCACTCTCGTGATTATTTCTGTACAAGAGTTGTAATTTGGAAACTCCTAATGCTTCATTATTTTTAATTTAATGAATATTACATGGAAAGAAACCTTTTTTCCTAACTTAAATAGCATTTATTGTTCACATATTTCCATTAAACAAATTGGAATTTATAAACCAATAAATTTCAGGAAATAATTTTTTAAACAAAAATCAATTATTTGTTATGAAATAAAGATTTTATTTACAAAACATGTAGCAGAAGTCTGGACAGATGCAAAACGAATCTTTCGTCCAAAATCTTTGCTGGATAACGCTTTAGAGATAGATACTATTTAATTAAAATATTATAATGAACCATAAAAAGGATGATTATATTGAAAACTTATTATATATTATAGCTATATATAAGCAACTAATGCTAAATCAATATATTGTTCTCCATTTTCTGGTAAATAATATTTCATATTGAAGATGATGTTTTCCGGACTTGAAACCCTAACCAAAAATTTAAAAAGCAATGTACTTTACAAGTATGCACATGTTAATTAAGTTTAATCACTAAAACAATAACCCGATCTAAATTTAGACGAGGCTAATATCAAATGTTAGATTAATGTAATACTCAGTTTAATATTTCGTTTAAACTTTCCTCAAATTAGAAAAATTCTAATAAAAACAGGTGCCAAACCCACAAAAAGTAAGTAGATTCTATAATTATTCAGAAACTTATCTTTTTACTGAATCCTAGTTTAAAAATTATCTGTATAGGTTTTGAGCTTTAACTCAGGGTATGGATACATGTTACGAAGCAAAGCAATGGAGAAGCAACGCGGAATTTCTGAGAATAAAAGTATTAAAAGTATGTTTTTGACGGACACGCATGCTAAAAGAAATTGATTTTCCTTATTTGAATCATTTTCTGCATTTTTGTGAATATATTACAATTTATTTGTATAAATATTATGACAAATTTAATTATAATAAAAAGTTAATTATTTTGACCAAGTAATGAATAATTAAATTCTAAGAATGATAAAATAATGTATTATTATCGAGAATATAAAAATGTTCAAAATTTCAAAACTCTGATACACCAAAAAGTGAACAAAAATTGATTACAAAACTCTACCTTTACAAACATGAATCTAGCCAAGCTAAATAAAAGTATCTTAAAATAATTTTGTTATTCTAAAATCATTTGAAACTAGCCAATGAACACGATGAATAATATGCTATGCAAATCTAATGTTCATAAAACATTCACTGCAGTGGTCTTTGAAAATTAAAATGTCTACATATTGAACATTTCACTTTCTTTTGTATATATGGCAGCAACTGTAAGGTCATTAGTCTTTCATTAAATCACTAAAATTTCTAATCAGTAACTGATTATACGAATCATAGTTATTTAGAAGAGTGGATGCATTCGAGCACAAATTTTCTCCAGAATAATCTGAGATTTTATTATGTATCAAGCGTCATATGATACTGTTGATGTTACTTAAGGCTTTCAGTTATCTGTCTCGTTTTTTTCAGTAACACCAACCAGGACCCAGAGACGACTTAGCTACTTCATGCTTCATATTTGCTTGCACAATTCCTTTTTACGGGGGGGGGCACATTCACACACCTCACAGATAGAACACAGAAGAACAACCATATCCAACCATATCGCAGACTACGGGAAAAACAAGCTCTCTTTATGCCAAGGCTTATATGATACTGATGCATATAAGATATTTGTCCCAATTAAATGTCAGGAATTCAACTACTGATGCTGTAAGCCCTGGTAACGCTTTATTTAATGGTGATCCAAAATTTAAAATGTACACAAATGTATCTGTTGCGAATAAAATAATGGTGTGATTCAGAGTTAAGTGTTTGATTTTCTTCCATTTAACTAGTTATGAATTACTATTGTGTGGACACAAATTGTTTTTCTAAATCACTGTTTGAAAATCATCGATATCTTTTCTGCCCTTTAATTGCCGGCATGAATCACAGCAGCACGGATCTTTCCGAGCGAAAATAATTTTTTACTCTCACGCCATCTGAGACTTCTCAACGAAGAGTAGGTGAACGTGACGTTACGACAAATTAAAAAACGAAGTTATTCATCAGCAAAGGGTGATGATACATCGATGGAAGCAAACAGATCGCTTTCAGTAAAAGGAAGGGAGGAAACCCTTAGAGCTCTGTGATTAACGATGGGTAATGTCTAGGAAAAAGAGGCATCAGAGGGTTCCGAGAAACATTTCTAGGCAAAAGTGTCAGTAAAGCTCTGAGAAGAGCCAATTTCTCTCTTCTGTTGGCTGTTTAGGGACTTCAGCTCTAACGAAACCACCAAATCGTGTACTCGAAAGAATCAACGCTCGAAAGAGTTGGAAGTTTTATAATTCTAAAGCCTCTATCTCTATCTTGAAAAGGCACGCGGAGGGAAGGGAGATTATGGAATTAAATTTAGACATCTAAGGAATAGGAAGCCAAAGGTGGGAGGATTTAATTTTCTCCGCTACAGCTGGGTTCAAAAGGCCGTTTGCGGGGGCATTGATATCAGGCAATTTTATTATGTCGTGTTCACGTTAAAAATGAGAAAGGGAAGGAAGCTTGCTCTTTTTCTTATTTATTTGGAACAAAAGGATGATAATACTATTCTTCTCCGGGAATAAGTTCTTTGTTTCGTTGACGCCAGTGGTAGAAACATGTGAATTTTCACAGCCAGTCAATTTTATTATGATATGCTTTTTCGTGAGGACAAAAGCGAAGCCCTAAGTTCTTTCTCTTTAATGTTTACCGTAAGGTGGAGTGGAATGGAGTAAAATTTTACATGAAAATTTCTGCTTTTGGATCATTTTCTAATAGTTATAGCTGCATCCGCACGAGTATATTTGAATTATTTATTAGAAGGGCATCTTCGCTGAATTGATTGTTGTTAAGCAGAAAGAAAACAAAACAAAACAAAAAAGGGTAACACTAAATGTTTTAAGTTGTTAAATTTAGAAATTAAAATTGTTATTTTTGTTACATATGAGTGTTATAATTAACAAAAAAATGCAGTTTTTCTTTAATGTTAATTACTATTAGTTAATAATAATAAAAATGAAGATATTTTTAAAAAATGCGTTTCAAAAACACTTTTAACAATAAAAATTAAGAAAAAACATTTGTTAAACTTAAAAATGAAACCTTAAGATTTTTTCAAAGAATTTATGTTCCAAAAATATAATAATAATAAACATTAAAAAGTGCTGTGTAACTTTATTACTGATTGTATACAGCTGATAATAATGCAATTAAAAAAAACTTTAAAAAAATAAGACTTTAATGCTGTATTAAAAATTTTTACAGTTTTTTAAATGAAAAATTTGGAAATCAAAGTAAAATTCCAAAAGAAAGTCAGTGCTGATTCAGATATTTTAAGTAAATTGGAATTTGAAGGTATCCGACAACGTTCGAAGGAAAATTTTTGAAAAAATTGATTTTTTTAAAAAAACTATTTAAAACTATGGTTTTTAGATGTATTTTCAATTATAATATGAAATACTATAAATACAGAAAATACTTGAAAACATAATATTTTTGAGAAATAGGAAAATGTGTTGTAAATTTTAATGAAATTTAATCAAAACGGTTAAAACTCTACAGAAAATTGTAATGCAACAATCCTATTTTTCTTTGTACATAAGTTATAGAATATGAAGATGAATGAAATGAATCTAAATCTAAGAAAAAAGTTGAGATGCAAAGAAATTATGGGTAAAAATATACGTATATATGCATTTTTTCCCTAAATTCACAACTTAATTTTACTAAAAACAAATATAAATGAAAAAGTATTTGACCGACAATAAAGCTCTTGGTTCATTTCGTTGCCAATATTATTTGAAACACACGCTGAAAGTTTTATGTAAATACCTCTATTAGTTTTTGAGATATGTTTCCAGTGGAAATTTTTTTATGAAAATAAAAGTTTGGAGTAAATTGAAATTAAAGATAAATTTTAGTTGAAAAATGTGTGACCCTGAATGATAGGCCAGGTCTTCCTTTTCCCAGAGAAAATAAACTGTTTTGGAAAGAGAAAAGTCTGAACTACAAGAAATAACAATAAAAAATATTCGCCAGTGTGGTCGAAAACCAGTGTTTTTAACGAAGTCGGATACTTTAATCATATTTATTGAATATTTTCAGATTTTAATGAACGTGTTTGAATGAAAGAATGCTCTTTCTTTTGATATATTAGGTGCGTTAATTTCTTTTTCAGAGCCTCATTCTTTTTTTAATTTTCGCTTTGATCCGATTTTTTAAAAAAAATTATGTCTGTCTGTGTTATGTATTAAAACTGTTAGTGTTAGTGCACTTTGATAAAAGCGTGGGGTTAAAAACTCTTTATTTTAACTATTTTTTGCTTTTTTAAAACTTAGTTTTCTGAGCAAATTTGATTTTGTGGGTGCTCTGATGTCAGGCACTTTATTATCAATATAATTATCATGAAATCTTGTAAACAACTTTTCTCAAAAGTATAAAGGCACCTCCAGTATTGAATCGTCTAAATAAAATTAATGGATTAACTGGAAAAAAAGTTCTGAAAATAATAAAATATCTTATTTTGATTGTGTCACTGCACAGAAACTATTGCAGGGCAAAATCGATTCAAATATCACACCTCTACAAACATGAAACATATGAAGTTATGTGAAATAAAACGATGTCAAATTATACGTCTTTGATTTTATTAAAGTAGTAAATTTGCAAACAATCTATTTTCTTAGCCCTATTTCAGTTCTTGAAGTTCGTACAGCTTGACAAGAAAAGGCAATCCATTTCTAGTCAAGATATAAAAGAATACATTAAATCAATGAATGAAAAGTAATAAAAATAAATAATTCCGTTAATAGACACTGATTTTCAAAAATATATTTCAATGAACAGTATGTAAGAGTTTTAATAAGAACACAAATTATGAACACTGTAAGAGGAAATATGTAAGAGGAATGAAACGAAACGAATAAACAAAATAGGAATGAAAATGTTTTCTTAGATTGTTTGTAAATGAAGCTGTCTTATGTTGTTCATGTCAGATGAATCAACAATTCTTTTTAAAAGCATCGTATTTGTTAGATGAAGTTATTTTTGAAAGGAAAACAATATTTCAAGCTGTCTTCAAATTCTTACATTTATTAGTTTAATGATGTAATTTTCATTTGTTATACTTCTTGTTTGATTCCCACAACTTTATAAAATATTGATTTTAATCATCACAAAACATGCATTCTAATATTTTTATTCAATGGAGAGATATCAATTATATAAGAAAAAACTCTTTTTCAAAAATGTATGGAATTCTATTCATACCGTATCTGCAAATATTTATCATTTTGTATAATATGAACAAAGATTTGATAGACCAACAAATAATAACTATAGATTTAAAGACTAATAATTTCAGTTAAAATATCTTACATTTTGAGAAATGAAATAATATGAATCTATGCTACAATCAATTTATGAACATGGGATGCACATCAAAACCGAGGATTAGCCTATTTCATTTTGGATTTCAATGCACATCTTCCTGAATAAATGTGAATATTATATAAGAGAATACTCAGATTTTCAATGACTTGAGCATTTCTATTTCTCATGTTAATTGTGATGTCATGTGAATAGACTCCATTGAAAAAAGGGAAGAGTTGAGTAGGCACAATGGTCGTTTAGAGTAACAGAAGATGCGTTCATTAAGAGTCTGACTCATGGCCGTCACTAAATATATTTGTTCAAGTGAGACATACCATAATGAAGGCCAATTAAGTTTAGAACAATATCTTATTGAAGTTCAAGGAGATAGGAGTCACACTGCAATTATGACAAAATAAATTACAACCATACTACAATGAATATCTATGTTATATGGAATGGGATTAGAACCATACCACACAGAATATCTATGTTAGAACAAGAGGAAATAGAATCATATCCCAATGAAGATCAATGTTATTTAGACCCAGAAGGATTGGAATCATGCCAAAATGAAGACCAATATGTTACCACATAGGATTAGAATCGTATCAAAACGAAGACTATTGTTAGACAAACTCGGATTAGAACCGTAACACCATAAAGATAAAATTACATGTACAGACATCTAATTTAAATTAATCACAGTTTTTATTTCTAAAGAACGAGGCAGTGGACACAGGTGGTAAAAGGTTTATGACATTGAATTTAGTAGAGTTATATCTCTTTTGAAAATAAAAATCATGTCGCGAAGATGTACTCTAACTACGCTAATAAACGGGGAAAGCAGATTCAATTAATATTAACTAAAATTAAATTATCGTGCATTGTAAGCAAGAAATTATGGCAATTATATGATTATCTAATTACAAATATGATTTTCGATATTTTTAACCCAATATAAACAAATGAAAAGACTTTATCTTTTTTCTCGTCATTCTGTATTTGTAAATCATTAAAAAATAGTTCGCATTTTTATTCATCATTGTGTATTTATAAATCTTAAAAATATTCTACAAATGGCCAAAGCTTTCCCCCTGCTCCCATGGTTGTGCTTAATCATAGAAATTTGATTCAATATTCGCTGAAATCTTACACCAGGACAGACTAATATGAAACTACAATGCTGTATATTTTTATGTCATTCTAAGTAAATAGAGAATGAAAAGGAAACAGGGATGCGGCGAAATTATCTCCTTTTATGTGAAGTCATTTTTAAGATTGGCCGCATTGAATAAAATTGAAATAAATCTTTCTTGTCTACAAAAGTTTCTGAAAATGAAAAATTTATTTTATTGATGGTAGAGAAGTTAAAAATAAAATAGTTTGGGTAAAAACTCTATATTTCTTGTCATGTTATCGTGTCTATTTGTCATCTTTACAGAAAACAGACAATAGAATATAGCCAACAGTTATTCAATAAAGATGGATTTCCTCCTTAATTATTAATGGTTCTAAGAAAGATTCATGATTTTAGTTCCATTAAAATTGTATAAAATTGACCCAATTGAAGACAATATTTAATGTAAGATAAATGTTTATTCTAAATATTTTGTACTGAGCTACTTATTTTTTCCCCAAGATGAAAATAATCATCTGAAATTATTTATATGATATCCATTGTATACAAGTATTGAAAAGTTGCTTAAATTTTTAAGATTCTAAAGAAAGGGATGAAATTAGCTTAAAGAATGCTGGTCAATTAAAAATTATTCAGAAGTTTGCTAGAAATTTATTTTTAAATATAAATTTGATTGTTGAGTAGGTATGTGTACTGCACTCTAAGCAGATTTTGTAAACTGTGCTAATGTTTATTATTTGCGATTTAGTAAATTGAGATTAACCTTGAGAATGATGGCATCATCTCTCTTCTACCAACTGAAGAATAAGCACGGTCGCACAGATAGCAGCATACACCATGAAAGAACAACGATCAGTGATGCATTTCCTTTTCTTGAACAATGTTACCATATACCAGATTTATTGGCAGCTCTCAACGCAATATTGAGATTTTATCCCTCAATAATACACAATGCGGGAATAGTTAATGAAATAGAGCCTACGAGATCTCTGTTTGTTAATTTAATTCGAAACCTTCTTCTTTCAGAAAACTTCAAAGTTTGCAAAACCTTAGACTAAAAGCATTACAAAGATAATGGGTGGTGTCGAGAAATATGTTAATTTTAGTCAGTAGCTTTTTTAAACTGATATTATTATTATTTCATGCCACATTACTGTTTGTAGAGCTTAAATATTTTTTGATGAATTTAGGTTGAATATACCTGGAAGCTTTGTTTATTAATTATTATTCTGCTACTCGGTATATCCTATAACACAATCTCCCTTCTATTTAATAAGGATTTCTTCTTGCCTTCTCATTCGCGTGTAAATAGCACCACCAGTAGCCAAATTTCTGATGAAGAGCATTGTCTTATTCCATCTGTTTTCCCAGTTTGAAAGCAGAATTACTACATTTTGTATATTCAGAACTTCATTTCAACCAGATCAAACGAACCAGAAAATACAATAGTGTGGACTTCGCAATCCACAAAACAACCATAATTAAATCAGATTTCTTTTCTTGAAGATGGAAGCCTCACTACCAACACTGGAATTTAATGAAATACCATAAAAACAGAATAAACATCGTCATCCACATTTTGTACTTTTGAAGTATTTAGATAGCCAGTCAAGTTGTCAGCAGGATTTCAAATGAATTAATCGCTGTCAAGGAGACAGATCAGGCGCCTCTACCATCAACAAATATATTTCTATTCTCATTTGCTTCGAAAACCAGGACGCCATTGGATCCCAATTACAACAAAAAGATCTAAATTATCATCAAAACTTTAGAAAAATTCCCAAATATTGCCCTCAACTAGATTAAGATATTTGTTTGCTACGTAGACAGTGAAGTGGATGATATTTTGGAGAAATAAGCTACAATAGATGATACTCCATATCCAAACATCGAACTCCCCAGGGGTCACGTCAAAGCCCACTTCAGGAAATTAATGATGACACAGTCAACGGGAAGAAAATAGTGCAGGGAAACTGCTTCTTTATATCATTCTTACTATCGAGATTCAATCTGGTCCATGGAGAGAGAAAAAAAAATCCTTTTTTAAATGGGCAAGACCCATTGAGAGCCTATTTTTAAAAAATCAGCTTGTAATTTTCCACGTTCTATACCTATAGAAGAATTGATTCCAATTTCTATTACCTTAGAAGCCTAATGATGAAATTATGAAAAATAAAAGGACGAGGGAGTAGTTGGACACTATTTTCAAAGGGTTCCATTGATCCAACTCTCAAGGAATAAAACTTCTAAGATGAAATTATTCACTACATTGGTCAAATTTTACTCTAAATTAAAGGTTTCCACAGGCATGCTAATTTAATATTCGATAGGGCCATCAACGTAGCTACATAAAGTCACAGTTTACGAGAAACAGTACTCACAAATTAATTAATGTTAAAATATCACAAAGGAGGATTGAATTATCAGAATTAAGGTTAGGATCACAAATCAGTTGTTAGGATCACAAATCAGTTAAGGTTAAATAATACTTCCAATTCAACCTCATTTGTGAAATGGCGACACGTACGCACACTGCTCACAACTTTTGCACTCATCCGTAAGTGTTGTATTGATATTCCTTCATTAAATTATAAATATACTTTCAGTTAAATACTTCATGATATCAACAATTCTCCAAACAACACGACAGCAACGATTTTCTGGCTCTTCTTCTGTGCTTCTATGTATACATTTTGAACTATTTTTTTAAAAATATTGTCTAATTTTGACTATTTTTTGTTGTTTAATTGTACTTTGCTTTTTTATTCTAGATATAATTTTAAAGCTTTAGCAAATTCATTGCATTATCGTTTTGTAGCTGGCACCAATTTATATTATAAAGAATATTTTTCATTATACGTTTGTAGACCTTAAAAATAGGTTGAAATTTTTATTTGTAACCATATTTTTTGTTCAAATAAACTCATAAAGTGTCACAAAGACTCTAGCCATAGGAACAAGATGTCGTGTCATGCATTCATTAAACAAAAATCTAAACATAATTATGAAGGCCTTTTGTGAAACCAACAGGAATCTATAAAAATATTGCTTGCAAAATGAATGAATAAATTTATGATTTGTTTACAAGATTTAATTCTTTATCATCATATTCTTTGTTCAATGATTACAGGAAATACAAGTAACTGTCTGATAAAATATCATAAGTTGTCTTAATAGAATTGCAGTTAGTTCACAGGTGTTATGGAAATTCAGCAGCATATATATTTATGTTATTTATTATTGTAAATGATTCTGTATTAAAAGGGAATAAAAAGATAGGAACTCAATGTTTCTCATATGAACATTTGAGTAGCGAAATGAGGCAATGAAAATAAAAACAGGTTACATTGGATTCATGCTTTGATTCTGATCTTTCGCTGCCCATTCTTTAAGAAAATTTGAAATATTCATGGCAAAAAATTAGACGAAATTCTTAAATATTTCTTCATATGTAACTTCTGCTATTTTTAATCGAATTTCTTAAAATTTTATATTCAAAGAACTCGCAAGTGAAAAATATTTTAAAGTAAGAAAAATTACAACAAAAAACTATAATGAGAATAATTAAAAACATATCGATACAAAAGTGCCTCCTATGTTTTTGAAAAGTATCTGTTTTTTGAATCGGTTGACTTATTTTGATATATTTTAGTTTTCACAATTTGCCAAGCTTATGCAGCCCACGAATATATATTTTTTAATTGATAATCTGCCATAATAGATAAAATGTCATCAGTTTTGTGTAAAAGTTTCAAGAATAGATGCGAAATTATACGTTAACCTTATTACTTAGCTAATATTTAAAATAGCAGGATAGATTTTGCGCATTTTCAAAACCAGGTCATATTCCAATAATTAAAAGCCACTTCAATAGATAAGTCGTCTATCAAGTCTATGGATTAAAATTTTTTTAAAAAAGAATTTTAAGTGAAATTATCATTTTCTTCAGCTCTACAAATAATTTCATGAAAATAAAATCATAAAATATTTACTTAACTCTTATTTCCATGCATACTTTTTCAGCTGGTGTGTTTGTAAATAATTAGTTCTCATCTTGCATTATGCATTTATAAAACCGAAGAACATCATAATACACTTAATATTTTCATTCAGACATTTGCTTGAAAAATTCACATATACGTACATCTATAGAATAAAAAAAGAATATGTTATACAATCACCTCCAGGTTAAAAAATGTCCTTTATTGATCTCTTTTCTTTGAATCCAACTTTGTTTAGAAATTTAAAGCCTTCACATGCCTTTAATACTCATTAACATATTGGGCTTAAATAGACGTCCGTTATTGCCATAACAGCAATCTGCGTAAGACAACAATCATTCGAAACGGATGATTAGAAGCTTAGATCATTAACGAAATGAAACCAGTCTTTTGTCTGAGCCTCAGTTATGTACAGAACACATTAATGAGCAATTAAGTTTATTTTTTATTCTATTTTCCTCACCCTTTCTTTCTTTTTTTGCTTTTGTGCGATGATCTACTTACTCATCAACACAATATTTATCGGTTTAATTAAAAGTTTAAAGTACGGAATACTAACTTTTATATTTCAACTGCTCTTTTATTTTTTTGAAAGAAAATAAAATGTGATTGTATGGATGGTAGAATGATGACAAGCTTGCATTCATCTTTTTAACGGATTTTTCCCAGCCAGAACTACACGATTAAACATAGAATACGGGTATACGAATTATTCTGTCTTCATTTTAGTTGGGCTCATTTTTTTCAGCAGGACATTTGGCTGGATTCCACGAAACCTATTGCATTAAATCAACTAGCTCGACGACTTTTTGGGATTTAAATATATTTTCTTTTCTTTTCAAGTAAGTTCGGAATTAAAAAATAAGCAAGTAGAGACGAACTCGCGTAAAACTCGGGTTATTGTATATTATGAAATAGTCTCTGATGACTAAAACTGGAATTAATGGCACCACTATATTCAAGAAGTACAAATATTTTTAAATCCTTTTTTTAGTTTCTTACATGGTATTCTCAGTTGACCTTGTTAGTAAACTTGCATTGATTACTGTTGCCTCTCAGGATTATTATGTATTGTGAACGTTTCTTTTCGTCTCAGTCATTGAAGAAATTTCTTGTTTCTTCTCAAGAAACAGGAAACGTTTATCTTTATTAAATACAATACGTTTATCTTTTTAAAATACACTGATGGAAAAAAAAATCCCAACACCAAGAAAAAAGTATTGTACAGTAATGAAATTTTAGGAATACATTTGTCTAGGTAACATATTTAATTGATTAAAGTTTCAAGATCACAGGTAGAGCCATTGGCGAGAAGAGCCATTTCAAATGTGAAGTGTTGGTACATTAGTAACCGGTGTAACCGCCAGAATTTTGAATGCAAGCATGCAAACGTGCATGCATTGTGTCGTACAGGTGTCGGATATCAGTTTGTGGGATGGAGCTCCATGCCTGTTGCACTTGGGCGTTCAATGCAGGGACGGTTAGTGCTGGTTGTGGATAACGCCGGAGCTGTCGTCCAATGATATCCCATACGTGCTCGATTGGAAAAAGATCTGGTGATCTAGCAGGCCAAGGAAACATGTCGACTTTGTGTAGAACATGTTGGGTTACAACAGCGGTATGAGGGCGAGCGTTATCCTGTTGGAAAACACCCCCTTGAATGCTGTTCATGAATGGCAGCACAACAGGTTGTATCACTAGACTGACGTACAAATTTGCAGTCAGGGTGCGTGGGATAACCACGAGAGTGCTCCTGCTGACATACGAAATTGCTCTCAAACCATAGCTCCAGGAGTAGGCCCTGTGTGTCTAGGCCGCAGACAGGTCACTAGCAGGCGTTCACCTTTCCTCCTTCTAACCAACAAACGGCTATCACTGCGACCAAGGCAGAACCGGCTTTCATCAGAAAACACAACAGATCTCCAGTCCGTCCTCCAATGAGCTCTAGCTTGACACCACTCACGTCGCAAACGGCAGTGGTTTGGAGTCAGTGGAATGCACTGTACAGGGCGTCTGGCTCGGAGCTGTCCTTGAAGTAACCGATTTGTAACAGTTCGTTGTGTCACTGTAGTGCCAACTGCAGCTCGAATTTCAGCTGCAGACGCAGTACGATTAGCCACAGCCATACGCCGAATAAGACGGTCTTCCCCCTCAGTAGTACCACGTGGCCGCCCGGAACCTGGTCTTCTTGAGGCTGTACCTTCCCTTGACCACTGCCGCCAATACTCATGCACAGTGGATACATTCCTGCCAAGTCTTTCAGCAATATCACGGAAAGAAAACCCACCTTCTCGTAGACCTACTACACGACCTCGTTCAAACTCAGTGAGCTGTTGATAATGGCTTCTTCGTCTTCTCAGAGGCATCTTTGACTAACATTAACCCACTACGTCAAATCTCAACTGTAAATAACGATCACGAACCTTACAGCGCTTATTTAAAGCAAACCTCATTTGCATGTTCATAGTGTCGCTACTAGCGCCACACTTACGCGCGTAGCTCGAAATTCGAATCGACGTCATCTTTCAGATGTATAAACACGCCCACCAAATTTCGTTTATCTAGCACAGCTCCTTCCTAGTGTTGGTATTTTTTTTCCATCAGTGTACAATATTATTAAGTTATTGTTCAACATATTATGAATCTACATTTATTGTTTTATAAGTACCATTAATTGAAAATTGTGACAAATGTACTTGTTCCGCTACAATAGTAAAAATAGTACACTGTTTGAATATGAACTGCGATTCTTAGATGAGAAAAGAGCCAGTCAATATATATCTAAACTCACGAGATTAAATTTTTATAAATGTTTAATTGATAATGCAAATGTTTAAGTGTTCTATATTAAATGCTCTTTGTGTATGCGAATTTCTAATAATAATGCAATTTGAAAGAGTTAATTGGTGCCTTATAACTGCAAAGTTATACATTTTACATTTGAAATTATTATTAAAATATTCTATTCATTGCGAGCAAAACTTCAGAGGCTGTTTATCATTAAATCGTTATCCGTTTATGTATTAGGTAAATATTTTCTCTCCTTGATTTATATCCCTTGATATATCTATTCAAATATTTCCATAACAGTTTACATATTCTTACTATTAAAATAACTCAGAATTAACTTAATATTTATATTTGCTATTTAGAAAGATGTTCAGAATTCCGAAATGAAATATTTATTATTTACTTCATAAAAGTTGCAGTTGTTTGGTTCTATACGCAAATTTATAATTTGCATTTTCTAAATAGAAATATGATATATTAGGTTGCTGGATAATATATATATTTAAAACTAATGTTTTGAGAATGGGGCTACACGCATGTTTTTAATCTAATACTAGAATTTTAAAGGAATTTTACTATTTTTTTTTCAAAATGAAAGTATTTGAAGGGTTGAGAAGATCTGTTCGCGCATTTTATAAATAGAAGCATGGAATTAAATTTTCTGTTTCATTCATAAATTATGTAATTCGTGGCATTAATATTCACAATATATCGAACTACAATGAAAATGATCAAATTTTCTTAAAAATACGATTAGCATGTTTATAGTAATGTAAATGGAGAAATGTGGACACCGCAATTGTCTGAAAGATGCAAAGAATTTTAATTCACTTTGTTTACAGGCCACAAATTTCTAGTAGGTACTTTCTCATGATAATAAAAAGAATATTAAGTTATGCGAAACATAAAATGCATTTTATTGAAACAAAAAAAACAAGGTTTATAAAAAAATAAACAAAAATTTTTATTTACTTATCGTTGGCATGACTTTCTAGTATAAAAAACTTGTTCAAACTAACTCAAGGGATGCTGAAGTTATTCTTTATATTTAATGGCACTTTATTGAAGCAAAAAAACACTCTTAAGAAAAAAACCTTAAATAGTTCTTGGTCTTTATAAAATGAATCCGAATAGATACATAATTTTTTATCATCCATTTAGCGAATAATAAAACTTAATTTTTAAAACATCATTAATTTCAAGAAGAGGCAGACACCATTTCTAGATTGAAGGCAATGACAAGCCTCATTTAAAGATTCTTTGACAAGGTTTTGAATGAAATGAGAAAGATTTTTAATTCAATAAAAGGTAATTTTGGCATAGTGCCCGAAATGCTCCATTAAGTTTAATCGTGTAGGCTGATGCAGAGATTTCTTATCTTTACCACTAATCTTAGATATTTCCTTTAATTATCTTTTCCTACAAATGACATTAAAGTTATTCATAATTTATTCTTGATGTGATGATTATTATTTAATTGAGATATTTTACAAAGTTGGCTTTCATTGCTTTGAGGAAATGGATCGAATGTTGTTTCTTAATCATTTGTTACTACCACCGGTTGGAAAAGTTGTCTGTTATTTTCAGGTTTTGCTGCCTTTTCGACTATGAAAAATAGAATAATTAGCATATCACATCTGGATACGCTTGAATGAAAAATAAATATCATGAGCCAATAAGTTATCAGAAGTTTTGCAAATACTATTTTTTAAGATATTTTATAGAGTTGGAATGTTTCATTCTGACTTTTAAATGATATGGCAGGAAGATTTGATTCTTTGGATTAATAAGCCGTTATAAATATAAATTGACAGTATATTGGACGTTTGAAACTTATTATACACCTTTTTGTGTTTGTGAAAAGGAAATATGATGTATAATAGAAATACCTTTAATATCAATTTTGTGCATCAATTTCACAAATTTTTCTTTAGAAATTTACTTTATTCAACGAATATAAGAGAAAAAAAAAGAATTAGAACGACCGAAAATTGCTTCAATAAGGTGCATCTTTTGTTAGCAGAAAAGAGAAAAGACATACTGATATCATTAAGACAGATGCAACGCTTTAGTCTTATAGGTAAGCTGTAACATATTTGAAACTAGTAATTTGGAAAAAAAATTAATAAATTTTATCTCTGAGGTTAAATTGCATTGATTTCAGAATAAGGAGCCATAGTGAATTCTTTACGGTATTTCACTTTTTTAATCAGATGATTAAGAACGAGTTTTGATACATCTGATAATTTCATCAAGTGTGTTTAGTTTGTCTGTAGATATAATTGATATAATGAAGGTGTTGTGTGCTAATGAGTTTTTCCCCTGGTCAACTGTGTTATTTGATGGCAATTACAGATAGAAACCTTGTCTCAATAACAACATCACTTTCCAACCACAAGCTTAAATAACATTAATTTTTTTAAAACAATATTACTTAGTATAAGCTTCTAATATTTGGCACATATTTGGCATCTTAATCTGTAAAGACTAAAGAAATCAATTCTAATTCTAATATTTTATTGCTTTTTTGAATACTTTTATTCAATTCGACTTATTTCGTGTTTGTACAAATAAAATTTTGTACTAATTTTTTCACTCGCTTCTTTATATATTAAGAATTTTAAATTTTTCTACAGCTGTGAATTATCAATGACAATAGTATTATTAGTATTTTAACAGTTTAGCCACCAGTTACGCCATTAATTTAATGAAATTTTGATTACATGCCTAGGGCACCACCTTGTAATTAATTTTTGAGATAATTGATTTAAAAATACCATAATATAAAAACTATGAATTCTAAATAGAAAATTGAAAAGATAATTAAATAAAAAAATGCTCTTTTTAATAAACTAGCAATAGTGTGTTTAAAAAATTCATTCCATTAATTTTGTTTTGAAATTTAATTATAAAACAGCAACTCTTTTCTCTCACAAAATCATGCTTTACTCTATGTGCTCAAAATGTGAATAACATATAGATGAATTGAAAAATAGAAAACAAACCAGCAAATTGAAACTTTTTAAATACAGAATTTTTTACAATTGATGCTCTGTAATGTGATCATCTAGATTCAAAGTAGTGGCTCATGGATTATTTTATTCATACAAATATCTCGTGAATTAACTAAGTGTGAAGTGATTAATTATGCACATTTCCAGCATAAATTCACCATCCGATCTCCGGACTTCTATTGCAGTTTATGAATATCTGTAGATAGTATTTTTGATGTACCCTCATGAAAAGAAATCCATGTGTGTTAAATTTGACGTTCGAGATGACCAAAAACAGGTTTAAATCGTCCGATCCCATATCGATCTCAAAAACTCCCTTGGCCTCACAACGCACCATTTAAGGATATAAATTTCCTCTCGAAAACTATTTGTGCTGGTTATCTTCCACCTGTTTTAAATTTTATTCCATATATTTTTGTATTACGTTGAATTATTAATCATCGGTTTTTATTTAAAAAACAACATTGAATTATCATCATCAAAATATCATCAAAAAACATTACATGGACAAAAATGCATTTTTGCCTACAAATCAATTCATTCGAAGGTATAAACATTTGGTTTTCTGAAGCTTGATATATTGAAGAATAAAAAATAAATATTGAAGCTATCATTGCATCAATATTTTTGCATTCTGTACTAATAAAATAATAGCTTTAACATTATAAATGTTTTATCAGTGATAAGAGTTTTACTAGCATTATGAGCTTAACTGGTCATTTATAGGATTAAAAAATGCCAAATTTACTTAAAAAGTCCTTTTTTGAGACATATCTAAAAATTATTTGTTTGTTACATTGCTACAAATGTAAAATTTAAAACCGATATGAAAGTCTTAGAAAAGTTAACCTGTTTGATTTACTATGTATTTTTCCTGGAAATGTTCCTATCCACAAAAACAATTTTGTGAGATTAATGTTACCAGTTTTTCAGTGAAATAAAGGGACCAGTAGATGCTTAAATTTCTTTTTATCTATCTATTAAGCAAATCTTATTATAAGATGATAGAGGAGTTTCTTGAATAATCCACATTAAAATTAATATAAACAGCCCAGTTTAAAATAAGCATTAAAAACATCTAGGTTATTGATTTCGTATTTTTATTTCAAAAAGCAGCGTGAATTAAATTTCGTATTAAAAATTTTCATTGTTTAACTTCTCTCCCGAAATTCTTATCATTATTTTAACTATTCATATCTCTAGATTTTACTAGAATGTGAACTGTACAAGTTTCTCCACTTAATCTTCATAATTCTTTTAGTGATATTCTCCTTATAGATTTATAATGGACAGAAATATTAATTCTTAAGTTTATGCAGCTTAAAAAGAAACCTTTTTAAGAATTAATAATAAGTATAAAGGTGATTCTAAAGAATTTATTTAAGAATTGTGTCCGATCAGAAAAAAATATAAAATGTGTAATGGGAAGAAAATGTGTTTCGGCGTTTATCAGTTTATTAATTCAGCGTTTTATAAATAATTTTTATTCCTCTTTCACCATAAAGACCATTAATTGCCTTTAAAACAATACAAACGTGACTTTTCTGTATATTTGAAACTTATTGCTCCTGAAATACTTTTTAAAAGAGCAAATTTAGTTTATTGCATAATGAAACAACTGTATTGATCAAATTTAAAGTAATCATACGCTACACGGTGACATCAGTTACAGCGCCACCTGATGGCAAACAATAGAGTTAATATTCCTATCTCGAAAATGGTATCAGATACGAGAAGAAAGTTAATTTACAAAACTTTTTTTTTTATTTAGTGTAGATTGTAATAACACTATGGATAAAAAATGTAAAACACGCATTTGTTTGGTTGCCATTTTTTAAATTTGAAGCAACTTTGCATCTGAAATGGCGTTGCAACTACAAACAACAGAACAAAAAGTCTCCATTTAACCGATAAATGTCGACTTTCTTGCTTAAAGCATTTCGAAAATCAAAGTAACAGCTGAAAACTAATTGTTTTACTTTATTCCTAACCCTTTTCTGGCTTAAGAAGGGCAACCGAACTAATTTGCGTTTTATCCTTTGCATTATTTCGCGCAAGGTGTCTTTCCGTATTACATAGAAGACTCTCTACAATTTTTTAAATTGACTTTTTTCTATTTTCTTATATTCTCTTCAAGATAGAAAATACATCTCTTCAATTTACTGCCAGATAGTGCTGTATTTGATCTAATCTTGTATTGCAAGGTCAGTATGGTATACGTAGACAGAAAATTTGCGGCAATAGTTGTCACCGTTTTAACTTAATGGAGGACAGAAGAACTCTGGCATACGCCCTGCATATTGCTTTTTAAGGCTATAGGAATTCATTTTGGTTTAGATAGATTAAGGGGAATTTAATTTTTAGGAAAACACTTATAATAAGAATGAAAAATAATTAGGAGTATGACAGACACAAGACAAAATACTAACTTAAAACTACAACTACAAAGAGCTAATAAGAACCCAAAATAAATATATAAAAATAAATAAAATAGTTTAAAATTAGTAGATTTGTGTGAAAGTTTGTTTATTAAAGATTCGACTTCATTCTGTTCCTTTGCAAAAATATAACACATATGAAAATACACAAAACTTAATTTCCTTGAAACGCATTAGAAGAGAAAAATACAAACAAGAGAATAAAACTTGTGTGGTATTTATCAGTATGTTTCCATCCTAAAACACGGGTTGAAAAAATTAATGTGACTAACATATTTATTCAGTGGAAAAATCTTAGACACCGATACTAAACCTCAAACAGAATTTATCTTCAGTTGTGTCTATAGTTAGGTAAACACTAACAAAGAATGCTATCATTGTGGTGTCTATATATGGAATATCTGTTTGTATTTCCAGCAACTAAAAAGCGTTTAACAAGTTGAAAAAAGTAACAAAGAGGGAGAAGATTCTGAAGAAACTTGTGAGAATATCTGAGAAAGGTAATTTTGAATCTGAAATACAGTCCCTTTTAAGGACTCCATATTTTACTTTAAGGCATTCATTCATATAAGCGATCCATACTGGGTTGGTAATTGGATGTTTCCTTTCAGTTCAGTTTGTAGCGAAAATTTTCGTAAGTTATTGAGGAGTATGATTTGAAGGAAAACTCGGAGGAATATTGGGAGAAAAAAAAGCACATAATTCCAATGACCCTGAAGCAAATCTTCCTTCCGTCTATTGCGAGTCCATAGTTCTGCAATTGCCTCGAATGTAACTTTCCAAGAGTATGAGAAATCAATACGTGGAAACAAGATTACCATAAGCTGACTCTGCAGACCTATTGGATTATGTGAGCTCCTCTTTGTTGAGGAGTCTTTTCTTATCAATAAAAGAATGAACACACAACATAGTTTAGAGAAGTTTATGTTTAATAATACAATGTCGGATGGCTTAAAGGATGGTTAATTTGGTCCTAGAACTTTGCCTTTTTGAAATATCATGTCTATTTCTGGTTATATGTTTCAAAGGATTTCTGGATATGTATAGTTGATGCATTAAAAGTATGAATATGTGAGAGAGAACTTTATATTATGAATGGGCATAGTAATAGTTAGGAGAAATTTGTATTTATTTTTGAGTTAATGATTGTTAGATCACTGGTATGCTATGATTCAGTGAATCCTTTGTTTAATTTATGGGAATTAGTGATTCTGGTTTTATATACATTTTAAAGATATTTCAGCTGCGTCTGCAGACTGCAGTGTGTTTAAAATTTAGAATGTAAAATTTTCAATGAAGCGTATATTGTGTAATTAATTTAATATAATGGGAATAATATTGGCTCGATAAAATTTCAATGCATATGTTTCTAGAAAATCGAATCCTCATAGTTTTGCTCTGAAGTTCATTGTATATGTATAATAAATTCTTAGAAATCATTACTTCTGGAAAGCCTGGATAAAAGACATTTCATCTCATACGTACATGCCACAATCAATTTAAGATTAAATTAATTTTATAACAGAAACTTCAATCAGCATTAGCATTATAAAAGCATAATTACATTACTTTAGAGTTATATTCTAGCAGTGGCCAAATGTCACAGGGGCATGAATTGTATTTAGAAGGTTATTGGTTTTTTCTGACTGAAGTTTCAACCATCTTTATTCAAAAATTGGCAAACTATAGTACACTATAGAAATAATTTGATGTCTCAAAGTGCATTTATCCAAATGAAACTCACGTGTGGATAAATTATCTTGAAGGTAACGTATATCTTTATACTGGAATTAAGTGATTACTTACTGTCTAGATGCTTCAGATCGGTATACTCGATTATAACAAAAATTTATTCTTGATCTCCTTGATCAGAAAATCAAGCCAACCATATGTCGTCTTCCAGGTAGTGGACATGGTTTGATATGTAAGATCAAGTGGCTTAGAACCACCACCTATCACATTTAAAATATTTCTGAAGATTGTTTTAAAGATACTCCTTTAAAAATATTATAAAAGATAGGTTTATCATTGATTATGATTTAGCTTCTTAATATCACTTCCATATTTACCGAGTATACTATACACTGAAGTGACAAAAGTCATGGGATGACTGTTAATATCGTGTCGGTCCTCCTTTTGCCCGGCGAAGTGCAACAACTCGACGTGTCATGGAGTCCACAAGTCGTTGGAAGTCCCCTGCAGGAATATTGAGCCATGCTGTCTGTATAGACGTCCATAATTGTGAAAGTGTGGATGGTGCCGGAGTTTGGGCGCGAACGGACCTTTAGATGATGTCCCATAAATGCTCGATGGGATTCATATCGGGCGATATAGGTGGCCTGATCATGCACTGGAATTGTCCGGAATGTTCTTCAAACCAATCGCGAACAGTTCTGGCCCGGTGACATGGCGCATTGTCACCCATAAAAATCCCATCGTTGTGTGGGTACGTGAAGTCCATTAATGGCTGCAAGTGATCTGCAAGCAGCTGAACATAACCATTTCCAGTCAATGATCGGTTCAGTTGCACCAGAGGACCGAGTCCATGCCATGTAAAAACAGCCCACACCATTATGCAGCCACCACCAGCTTGAACAGTGCCTTGCTGACAGTTTGGGTCCATGGCTTCGTAGGGTCTGCGCCACACTCGAACTCTACCATCAGCTCGTAACAACTGAAATCGTGACTCATCTGATCACGCCACGTTTTTCCACTGGTCTAGGGACCAGTCGATATGCTCACGAGTCCAGGAGAGTCGCTGCAGGCGATGTTGTGCTGTCAGTAAAGGCACTCGAGTCGGTCTTCTGCTGTCATAGCCCAAGGAAGACAAATTTCGCCGCACAGTCCTATCGGACACGTCCCTCGTACGTCCCACATTGATTCCTGCAGTTATTTGACGAAGTGTTGCGTGTCTATTAACATTGACCATTCTACACAGACGTCGGCGGTCTCGGTCGTTAAGTGCAGGTGGTAGACCACTGCGCTGTCCATGATGGGATGTGATGCCTGAAATTTCATACTCTCGGCACACTCTTGATACTGTGGATCTCGGAATGTTGAATTCACTAACGATATCCGCAATGGAATGACCCATGCGTCTAGCTCCAACTAACATTCCACGTTCAAAGTCTGTTAATTCTCGTCGTACCGCCATAAATCACGAAAAACCTGTTCACATGAATAACTTGAACCCAAATGAAAGCTCTGGAAAACGAACTGCGCATTTATACTTTTTCGCTGCGATACTACTGCCATCTGTATATTTGCATATTGCTATCCCATGACTTTTGTCACTTCAGTGTAATATAAACTTGAACTGATTAACGCTAAAATTGGAATGTTAAAATTAACCGTTTGATTGCTAGATGCCGCAATCGCAATTTGATTACTTAGTTCTTAAAAGAGCTAGCTACTTGATTGGTAGAGTTAAACTAAACAAAAATTAAAAGACACATCTGAAGGAAATTCAATTTTATTGAGATTTGTAGGAATATAAATTTATAGGAATATAAATTTTTGCTAGCGAGAAGCTTTTGATTTTTGTCAATAAATGTACTTACTTACTTTCGCCCTAGCTGATTATTATATGAAAGATGTAAATTTAAAAGAGTTTACTGTTGTGTAGGTCTTTTTTACGCCTATATTTTTACGATAAACGTGGAAATTCAGGCGAGGATTATCACAAAATAATAGCTGAAATATTACTCTAACATTTGAATTTGTTACACGTTAGAGGTTTTAGTTAGAATGTGACAATTGTCTAATTGATTGCAAATTTAGTAATAATTTCATGAAATTATTTTCAACCTATGAACACAAAATACACTAAAGTGCATAAATTCTATGAAAAAGTGTATTTTCTTTTTATTTCAATTGTAAAATTTAGTTCTTCTTTTTAATAAACAATTTAATATTTCAAAAATTTATCTTGTCAAACTACTACTAAAAGTGGCATTAGTTGATTGGATTCAGTGAGACCTTTTATCTCTAAGAAACAAATGGACTTTTTTATCAAGTGAAATATTATGATTTTTATTGAAATAAAGAAGACTTAATGTATTAATAGTACAAATTTGAATAGAAATCTTAATGCTCTTGAAAGCTTAAATGAACAAAAATATCGATTTTTGCAATTATAAAAGTCAGCTCACATCTCCCATTCTTGGAAATTTGAAAATGACCGTGAAATCTGCAAAATGGAACTGCTTTCTTCCATTGGTCTATAGTAATCACTCAAGAACTTGTATCACACTTTAAAGAATATGGAAGGACGGTTAAAAATTTAGAAAACTTTTTATATTTGGAACTTTTATGGTATGAGGAGAATAGAATTAAAGAAATACAGAATTCAACGTAAATGTCGATGTATTCAAAGCTTAAGTGAGATAAAAATCGATTTTTAAAATTTCGAAAGTAGAAAAATGAATAAACGTGTCTTGCCACAAAAATTTTTAAAACACGTGAGAGAAGCTGAAAATGGGCGTGTTCCTTTTTTTAATCTATGATGATTACTCAGTTAAGTTAAGTTTTTAAAAAAAATAATAAATTTGGAAACCGTAAAATTTAAAAGAAATTTTCTCCTGTTTGGATCTTTTTTTAAATAGATGTAGATAATATAAAATTAAAAAACTTTAGAAATGTACAGCTCATCAAAAATCTCATAGTCCTTAGAGACTTAAACGAGGAAAGAATTGATTTTCGAATTTCATCAAATTATGAAAATCAATACAACTGTCTGGCTTCAGAAATTAAAAAAAAGTTATGCGAGAGCTACAAAATGGGGTGCATTCATTTATTAGGCTAAAATCACACGATTATTTGTAATAAATTTTAGAAATAAAGAATAAGGTAGGAAGCTTTAAAATATTCAGAGGATGTTATCTGTTTAATTGAGTTTTAAGAACTACAGAGGCATAACTAATTGCTCAACGATTTAATCAAATTAAAAAGATATAGTTCTTTATTGTAGAAATTTAAATCAGCATAGGTTTAAAGGAATAATTATCATTAATTAATTATATTTTTGTATATATATATATATATATATATATATATATAGACTTTAATTTAACATTTCATTATTTTATTAAATTAAAGTTTTTTAAGCTTTACAAAAATACCTTAATAAGGATTTTTCAGGTCATAAAATTCCAAATTTGCATTTTTACGTGCAGTTCATTTTAGTGTTTTTTCTATCTTGCATATCCGGAGGAAATCAAAATAAATGAAATGGAGTATTAAAAAAATACTGAACTCAAGACGATGGTTACCTTTTATAGTAATTTATCCTTATGATGAAGGGAGTAAATGCACGCATAATAAATTTTCTACAAATGGCATTTTCTCTTGTAAATATTGTTACGCTTATGAGCTTAATGAAGAAACCCGGAGTAGAATGATATCAGTTTATTCAAAGCTAACCAAAACCGCGGTTACAATAAAGCAAACGCTTATATACAGCCATCGAATGTTCTAGAAAACTCCTAGAACGAACTAAAAGAGGAAATTAAGAAAGGGAGGTGCAAACAGATTAAGAGGAAACGGTAATAATCGAACATTCCATAAAAATCTGGAAAAGCTGAAACGAAAAGAAAATTACAGATTTATCTGCTGCGGATCGAACCTGCAAACCTTTTTGTCAGCAGCTCCATGTTTTACCAATGAGTCGTGGAGACTTAAGCGTTTTTAGCTCAGAGGCGTTATTGTCCCGCAAACAATATTGATTTAGCTCTGACGAATGTAATGTTTTAATCGACGTACACATCTAAAACGGTTTTTCAAAGATCTTTATGATTTTAAAATGTTCAAATTGAGACCTAGAGCAAGTATATTCTAGCTATCCTGACTATCTTTTACCTTTATTAATCAGGCTATTTCTTGGGCCATTAAAGAACAGTGTGGAAGTCTATTTTGATGGTTAGTTTCTTTTGAGTGATAATTTCATATAATTATAATTATAATTGATGGATTTTCATAACTTTTTAATTTTTGGTATAAATTGTCAATAATATAAATAAAATAGTATAATTTTAATAATTGTAACAATTAATGAATATTTAGAGAATTTACTATTTTTATGAGCATTTCACGACTGTTGTGGAAAAATTTAGGTATTTTTACTCCTTTCAAATATAATTATGGTTTTATTTAAGGTATTGGATATGACAAATGTTTAGATAACAAGCATAGAGACTCAGATAAACAAAATGAAGAAAATAGATGCCGTCGAAGAAATTCATTTCACAAAGGAAAAACAGTGAAGGTACGGTGGAGTATACGGAATATAAATTCATTATCAGGATACTTGGATTAGAAGCTGCTACTGAATATAATTAGATAGAAAATACTATTAAATTGCTCCTTTTTTGTTGTAATTGAAATGAAAATATGAAGAAGTTTAATTTTATTCTTGAAATATCATTAAAAATTGAACAAGAATATGTTACGATAAACCAATTTTTAAATTTCACAAAGAAAAAGTTTAATAGTAAGGGGATATTTGTGTAGAGCTGTGATGGCGTTCCAGATTTTAAATTATTTTGGACCGTCAGTAGATCAATAATCTAAAGCACACTTCAGTATAAGAAAATTAAATTTATTTATTGGTTTTAGAAGATTGAAAAATCAGCCATACAATGAGATCCAAAGGATCATTTTGATAAACAGAATGTGGTAAATAAATTAGTATTTCAAAGAAACATTTAATATGGTACATATTATTTAAAACTTTAGTGTCTTGTGCATATGAAATAAAACATACCGGAAATAAAAGCGGCCTAAAATAGATACTAGGACACAAAAATTTATAATTAGAATTTACGATAGACAAACATAATAATTTCGATTCAGTTCTTTATTTGAGATGCAGTAAGAAATATTGCGATTCATTTTAGTTCCAGTTAAAATGTGCAATTATTATATTTTTTTACCAAAATAAATAAATCCCCGACAAATAATTTTTCTGTTTCCTTGGATATCCCACACAGTTGATTTGCATTCTTTCTCCATCCCTGATTCAATTATAAAATTGAAATCTTTTCGATCCGACCAGTTTTCCATTTTATCTCACACAAAATAAGCAAAATCTATTATTTATTCATTTTCAGTACTATTTTTTTATTTTATAGAGGCAACATTTTCTTAGTTTAAAGAAAAATTATTTTCCAGTTATAAGAGAACTCATTATTTATTTTCTTCTCCAATTTTTTCGGTGGCCTCTTAGCTAAAGAGAAATAACAAGAGTTTTGAAAGCAAAAATATTTTTGAATTATAGCAAAAGGCGAAAACGCTACAAACTGTAAAAATAAAATGTTTCAGATTATGAGAATTTTCATCGAAAAGAAATAATGAGATCAAATATAGTTCTCATTGCTTTCATAGATCTATATAGATGAAATTTTTGAATTTCTCAATTACTGATGCAATTAAAAAAGAGAATGTCGAAGTGAAAACAACTTTTTTCCTGTTTAGTTAAAAAAAGCAAAGACATGTTATTTTCTACAAAACCAAAACAATTTTCGATTTGAACATGATGTGTCAAATAAAGTAAAATATGACCCTTACATTTTGCATAGAAATCTCTCTTGAGATTAAAAAAAAATTAAGATATAAATTTAAATGAAAAATATAAAAATTAAAAAAACTGTGTTTATTATTGAATTAAAAGATTTTTCAAAATCAAAAATATGATGATAAAAAATGTAAAAGAATGAGGATGAGATAGAAAAGCTGTACATAAATTACAAATATACTCATACTTTTTATCCATATTTTTTAATTATTTTGAATTAATTGTTTAGTTTTTAAATTGTATTAAATTCATTATCTAATTTTTAAATTATATTAAATTACTTATTTATTTTTAGAATTATGATGTAAATTTTATTTTAAATAGATTTTTGCTAATTTTTTTTCTTCTTTTTAATACATTAACAAATTATTTTTTATATTTATTATTTTCAAGTTTTAAGTTTTTACGATAATCACTGAAATCAGTCCAGCTGCAATATACACTGATGGAAAAAAATACCAACACTAGGAAGGAGCTGTGCTAGATAAACGAAATT
>JAPMOQ010048006.1:1159029-1199176 GCA_026543055.1 Argiope trifasciata | reverse complement strand
TATAAAGAGAGAGAGAGGGGGGGGTTTCCGGTTTTTTTTGTCCTGTGAATGCAAAGTAAAGAAAATTGATATCTCGTTCAAGAATTTTTTGAACTATTTCATTGATCTGAGTAGTTACTAACTGTCCAAAAACTATTCGATACAAGTTTAGAGAATTTCATCATAATGTTTTACTAATATATACAAATGAAACCAAGATAGATAAGTAAATATTATTTTGTTATATACAAATCAAAGTAATTTAAACGAAACTCTCACATTAATGCAATTATGGTTATAAATGAAAATAAAAGAAATCAAGTACAAAACATTTGCTCAAAAAAGTATTGAGACACTTCCCAATAAATCAAGAAAACAATGCAAACTTTAAAGAAAAGTTTTCTTGTTTGGTCATCCTTGCTTTTTATGACCACTTGCAGTTTGTATGGTATGAATTAGACCAATTTTTTGCAAACTGATCTATGAATTTTGGTCTACTTTTCAACCAAAAGGTTTCTTAAACCCTGCTTGCTAGAAATTCAGTGTTCATTTATTTTTTACCTTAAATAATCCCACACTGGGATTAAGGTCACAACTTAGAGCATGAGTCTTAATAACAATAAGGCACTGGCAGAGGACCTATAACTCGCAAATAACGTTTCGTTTGTTTCGGGTCATTGTCTTGGTACAGTTTAAAAATATCTTGGGATTCCCTGCTGACTGAACTGTAATGCAAATTTCACTTGAGAATGCCAAGATAGACATGTTTATCCACTCTACTATCAATAAAATGCAAGTTCCCGACACCAGTGCCGGATAATATTACCACAAATACTTTAATTGCCACCTCCATATTTGACAGTAGGTCGAAAATCTTAACATACATTCCTGTATTTGATTTCTGTCAATCTTTTTAAATACCATCTGTTCCAAAAAATGTTATATTTGTTTCTGTGAACAAAAATTACATTTTCCCAAAATTATTTTTGGTGTTCTTTGCATGCATTTTAGCAAATGCTTGTCAATTTGCTTTGCTAATGTAGGGTTTCTTTGATATACATGATAATTTCCGGAGGTAAAGAGTTTTCGAACTTATTTTTACTTTACAGAATTAAATTTACTGCACTAGTTTTTGGATCAAAGTGAAGTTTCGCAATCCCCCTCTCTTCTCGTTCATTAAATTTCCTTGAATACCCCAATGTTTACTTGTTTTTAGTACTATTTCTTTTCCTGAACCAGTTAATAATGTTAGAAACAGTAGACTTACCCAAATTGAAGATATGTCCTATACAGAGAACCGATTATTTATTTTCCCACTGACCTATTACAAGATTTCAACCGATATCCCTCTGTTTCTTGCCAATTTTTAAAAATCAATAATCATATCTGTTGAAGCTTTTATGTTCAAAATCATAGTCTAAAAAGTGGCAGTAAATTTAATTCTATTAATTGAATTATATTTGAAAAGTTAGATCAAATCATAATTAAAAAAATACCAATATATTTTTCCTTACAAACTGTACACGAAATGTCAAAATATTTCTTGATATACTAAGCTTTTATTTTAATATAATAAATAGATTTATAAATAGCTTTGTAGTTATTTATTCCAAGTGCTCCAATACTTTTTTGAATGACTGCATACGAAGGAGTCAAAGTGGTTCCATTTTACCAAATCGGGATCGTAACCAATTCTATAGATAACAACTCTCTCTTCAAACACTATGCTCTCTTTCATGCACAATTGTTTCCTTATACAGTGGTATTAGTTTCCTCCGTTTCCCCTGTTGGTACAAACAAAGTAATTACGTGTATCCGCTTTGCCAACAAATACAAAGTTAGCTATTTTTGAATCCAACCTCAAATTAATCATTAATGTATGCTTGGTTTAATTATGTAATGCGAATCTGTAACAAGAATTATATCATTTTTTTAATCATCATAAAACTTCCCATGGAATAAGGATGCTAATATTCTTTGTTTTTTAATTTTAATGCAATCCTTCTATTCGAAAAATAATGTTTTGATCAAAGGTTTAAATATTTTGCAATGAGCTTCATTATATCTAAAAAATAACTGATAGAAAAAAACAGTTTTGATATTTGAAATCAGGACACTAAATATGATGAAAATCAGCAAAAAAAGTTCTAGGCGATAAAATTTTTTATGAGGATCTGTATAATCTGTACATTACATTTGTGTGTAGGATGTCTAAATTTCTTAATCTCTAGAAAATTTAGAATGCTATGATAACTCTATTTTGTAAACCTTGCTTTAAAATTAATGCATGCAAAAGATATATTAATTATTCTAATCTGATGCAAGATTTTGTTTAAAATATTATTAATAATCTGATATATCATATAATTAAGAATGCATAATTCATGTATGTGGTTTTTTTTCAATGTTTCAAAATATATATATATATGCCTATTTTTCAATTCCTCTTTCCAAAACATTAGAGATTCAAAGTGCATTGCTTTCATTTGGAAGTGAAATTGAATCCTCATACCTCAATGTCTTAATTATTTTTTGTGATAGAACTATAGAATAAATTACAATTACACTTTTGAAATGCATGGGCATGAAAAGGCCTTTAATGAAAGTGTAAGGATTTATAATAAAACAACTTAAATGAAAAAATGCAGTAGTGGTTATTATATGCAGGTTTTTTTGTGTATAGTTTGAAAAGAAATCTGGCTTTTTCTGAAGGATGTGAAGATATTATTTCTTTTCTTATCTTCTAATTGAGTGTCACATGAGCTAAAATGAGAATAATATAAAAGTCAGAAGGAGTAGAGTTATTAATATTTGGTTGTTGAAAGCAAGTCAATCTTTTAATACATTTGAAAATTGGTTTAGTTAATTGAAATATCTTTCCTTTTCTAATTTGTTTCCACCTTTATATCTTGATTATGTATTATCTAAATACTCATTATGTATAATTCCCTAACATTAATAAAAATAAGGGCAATAAGAAACATTCTGCCAGAAAAAAAGTATTTATAAATATTTGCTCCTCCCCATTTTTTGTAGGAAGACCATATATAAAAATACATAAAAGTTGATTTAATTTATCAAAAAATCTTTCTTTCTTCAATTACCTGTTCTTTCCTTAAAAACTGTTCTGATTAAGAAAAATGTTTTTTTTTGTTTAGATTACGTATAGTAGTGATTGCTCACACTTTAAAAAAATAAATACCTCACTATATATTTAAATTACTCAAATAATAGAGTTGAAAGAAAAGTGGCTATAAATTATTCATACTTTTGCCATTTCTAATCTTTTAACGACGTGAAAGTTTACATATTAAGAAATTTATACTAATTTATTTAGCTAGATCCACTCTATATTTTCTTGGTAAAAATACTCCTCTTTCCTAATATATAAATAGGGATTATAATCTTTACACTGGATCAAAAGACAGCGAAAGCCTTTTATTCAGATTCAGAAAGTTTATAGTAAATAAGTTGTCCATTATAATGGGAATGGGAAGTATTTGAACGCAATGATTAGGCACTCTGTAACCTTTTCCATATTCTCCTTTTTTTTCGACAGAAGAATTAAACAGTCTGATAGATTAGATGCAAAATAATAAAAAAGTAGGCTAATATTCGATGGAGTAGTAGACGGAGACTGAAAAGTCTTAAAATAAAAGTCTAGATCTATTTATAGACAGATAGGCACCACGATCCGATGATAATATCCCTCGGACCTAGTTTCCTTCAAGCAGTAAAAAAGAACCCCAACCTTTTCGAATAATTCCTTTGGAACATTCTTCCGATTTCCCCCGAATCTGGATGAAACGGAATCATATAAAGAGGAAATGTTCCCTGGTATCACCACAGTTCGAATCCAGAGATGCGGCTCAGTTGCGTAATAAACATTTCTGACCTTTCCAGCACCAAGCACGCCTTCTTTCGCAAACAATTGATTCACGAATTATCTTTACGATGTGCATTTCAGCCATTGTAAGGAACGACTTCGGGTTTAGCCCACTGTCTTTGGAAAAGGCTCAGTTTAGTCTCGTAGAAAGCGATTGTTATTTTAGTTCCCTTATTTATTATGTTTTTTAAGGCCAGGGTTGCAGATACCGAAATTGAATACACCATCAGAAGAACAGCAGTGAGCCCATTGGGCAAACTTCCTTTGATCAACCCTTCGGATCCTATAAAAATGTATTTCTTACTGTCTCTCAATAGATAAAGTGGTAGATTACGTTTGAGGTACTTAATCCCTCCCAAGAGCTAAAAGCTTTATCAGTTTTCCAAAGTTATTACACAGCAGTGTCTGAACCGCTAAGATACAAGACTTGCGAGATGGAATAGTTCCCCATTTATGGAACAAAAATATAACTATCACGCGTTTCTAGCATTTAAAAGAGTATCTATGCTTCAGGAACTTTATCCTATAATTTAAAGTTAAAAAAAACTCCCAAATTCATCAATATATGACATCAAAAAATATCGCCATAAAAAATGCAAGTGAAGGAATCCCTAGATTGGTGTGTAGAAACCTAATAGTATTAAAAATGATGAACATAGAACATTTTTGATGATGTATTTCTAGATTAACATGTGCATAGGGGTAACTTGTCTTCTCTATGATCTTGGCGTCCCGGGTTCGAGTCCCTGTTTGAGCATGGTTTTACCTGAATGTGCCTCCCCCCCCCCATGTAAAAAGGGTTTTGCAAGCGAGTGTGAAGCATGAAGTAGCTAAGTCGTATTCTTGGACCCAGTTGGCGCTATTGAAAAAACAAGAGACACTCATTTTGGATTAAATAGCTGATTGATAACTGTCAGAGGGCTTATAAAGTGCCGTAAGTAACAACAGATTAACATGTAAGCATTCCATTTGATGGAAAGAAGCTATGTAGAGGTAATTTAATTTACAAAATGTTTTATTTGAAAAATCGTTATGAGACCAACGTATCATACCTACTTTTTGAAAGATTCTTTTCTTTCATAATTTCGCATGTATATTTTCATTGTTACCTTGAGTTGAGATAAACATCAAATCATTATTATTTTCTAGTGTACGAAAAGAAAGTGTTGAAATCATAAAAAAGAATTCTGAACATGGTGACTAGACTTGTTGATCTGACAAGGTTTCAGACCTTCTCAATTCCTAAAAGCCCATTTTTGGAATTATATTTGCTGATCTATGAATGTAATTACTCTAAAATGCTTTGAACTAGACGTATGAAATTTGGTATGTAGTTTCAACACCAAATTTATAGATTTCTATAAAATACTGTAAGAAATTTTTATGAATCGCCAGTCTATCTGTCAGAATACTAACGAACACCATATTTCTAAACTTATAAATCTAGATAGATTACATTTGGAACGGAATTTTAACATTTAAAATGCACTTGTATCAGATTTTGAATCTAATCTGTCAAAGAATCAACCGTCTGTCGTCTGTACACTAGCATGCATTTAAATCCAATATCTCGAAAACAGAAAGATTTAGATAAATAGAATCTGATATATAATTTTAATTTTAAAATTGTAATTCAAGTTTTGATTCGATTATTTATCCCTTCTCCAAATGCTAATTCAGAGTTTTCATTATATTTCGAAGTATAAAATGCTGCTTCGTGGGACTCCGAAAATAAAAATCTTAGTTTCTTTAAGGTTTTGCCGAAAGTACACAATTTTTAAGTGGTGGATGGGGGGGGGGTGTGCTGCTTAGTCTAGTAGATGCAACAACTCTCGGGAAAAGGGCCACTCATGCTGATTTTAATACTTATCCATTGCACCTTTTGCATTTTTAAATTGTTGAATTGAGAAATTGTTTTTATAAAGAAACATAAATTGTTGTTCCCACTTTCTGAGTCATATCTATTCAAATCCATGATTCAAAGACTAATGATAAAGTGAAAATATCGTTAGTCAAAGCAACTATGAAATATCTAAGGTTTGAGGGGGAATGAAATTTTAAAAAATAAGGCAGGTTGACACCCTGAAGTCGGTTCAGGAGATACTGGTTCATATTTTTGTTCCGCTTGGACAAAACCTCGAACCTTGAAATTCGCAGAGAAGAATTCTTTGCTGCAGCCCGCATTCTAAAATTTTGTCTCTAAAATTTTGATCTCTAAGATTTTGAATAATGCTGGTTGAGATCATAGACAGAGATCTGAATGCACAGCATTCTTCCTCCTTTTAATTTTTTTCAGGTAATATGATGACGAATAAAATTGTTAAAAAGAATTTTGGATGACTAGATGATAATAATTGTGAGTCATCTTGAGCTGTAAATAAAATTTTACACACATATTAGTTTGGATACTCTTATAGTTTGTTAATTGACCAGATCATTCACGAGGCACTTTCAAGATCAAAAACCAAAATATTTATTAAATAGTGAAACGTACTCGGAAGATTATTACACATGTCATAACTTAACTCTTTGCAGCACTTTCGTCCCTATTTTTTAAAAATCCCCAGCATCTAGCTATTACCCTTTTTTTGTAGACTTTTTCTCAAATAAAATTAATAAAATCAACTGTGCAGACATAATAAAATTGTGTAAAGAGTAATATTGTGTTCTCCCTCTCTCTCTTTCAGAGCCCCCCCCCCTCACACACTTAGGATATCCCCCGGAACTATTTTGCTTTGCCATCATTTGTGCAATAGTAAGAATTGTAAAAGGTTAGATAATTTCCTAGAGAGCAATAATTTTAATTAATACCGCATTCCAAATCAGTGCCATCTGTCGACGACTAATATTCAGCTAGAGGCCACTAATCCACCGTTCGATAAAGACGTTTCGTGCATTTGCGCTTGAAAACTACGCTATAAGATGTTTTAGTCTGAATTTTTACTCTTAGTTTTCAAACGTCCTTCTAGAGGGAGTCTATCTAACTTCCTGTTTCTTTCATATTTTCTTGTGAGTACTCCCCCTGTAAAATTTCCATTTCATATTTTCTTGTGAGTACTCCCCCTGTAAAATTTCCCTTTCACTGTAAATAAATAAATTTACTTTTAAGAAGTCTCTTCATCCTTCCCTTTTCCTTACTTTGATCTTAGTTGTGAAACTGAACCCGTAAATTTTAAAAGACACCTTGACACCTCGCCACTAAAATCCCCGCTCTCTGAAGAGTCTAATTTTTTTAGAAGATTTGGTTAGACACCTGTATTTATGTAATTATTTATGAGGCTTTTCTATAAAGGCAAAACAAAATATTTATTAAATAATAAAACGCATATATCTTAACTCTCTCTCAACTCTTTAATTCTCTATTGCACCCCCCTTTCCTTTCTTTTCAAAATTTTTAAAATTTCAAATATCTTACTGTTGTCACTCTTTTGTAAACATTTTCCCTGGTAACAACAACAAAAAAATGAAATTATGCTACAATTTTTTACTATACTAGTTGTTATCCGGCGTTGCTGCCGCAGAAGAAATAATTTCTTAAATGTTGTTTGAAATTTAAAATTATTGTCTTGTTTAATTAGGATTGATGAAATAATATTTATTTTCGCATTGGAAATGAATACATTCATTGAAATATAAGGATATATAAGGGAGAAGTATAAATAATATATAACCTTATGTTTCAAGAGCTTTTGGGTAGACAACATTTGTTTTTAATGTTTTCCCATCTTTGGCAGAATCAAATTTCTTAAGAAAGCGACTCGTAAGCATCCAGCATAGAACCGGATAGAATCGGATGAGCGGCAAGGCAGCGCATAAGAGACATACAGACAAACATTCATTTTTATCTAAATAGATTACATAATTTTATTATGCCTATAACCATTCCGTAAGTGCAAGTAGTAAGTATTCAAAGTTTTATCGCTATCGGATAAGCGGTACGGCAGCGCATAAGAAACATACAGACAAACATTCATTTTTATTTATATAGATAAATGCAATTTTATACTATTTAAATACAATTTTATACTATTCAGTATTCAAGAGAGACGAAGAGTCCATTTTTATTACATTGAACCATTACTAAATTTTATGGTTTATATTGTGCCTTAATAATTTCGAGGTAATAGCTTCTGAAACTGAGAATATTACAAATAAGTAAATTTTTCTTTACAAATGCTTTCATCAAAACAGTTTCAGGGATCCAGCCAGAAAATACACGAGTGTTATTATTGTCGGAACTTCTGATTTCAATTTCTCTTTTTAAAGAGGGATCGAATCAGGAGAAAACAAATTTATTCAAAGAATTTATAATCTTATTTACATAAATTGTTACATCTATTTAAATATCCATTAAGCAAAATAAATAAAAATAGATATTACGCTAAACATTAAGGCATTAATTAAGGCATTTGTTTAGTTCTGCTCTGATATGAAAACTTTCTATCTTTTATTATATTGAATGGGATTATTACATACAGAGGTACTGTTTTGAACTTAAAAGCATACAAATTCCATAATTATAAATAGCAGAAGATTAAATGGAAGATGTTTTTTTTTTGCGTAATGCTTTAAAGGTTACGAATGAGATATTAGCAAGTTACTTTTTTGCTACGTGGAATCTAAATATGGCGAAAGTAGCTTATATAATTAATCTTAATTGGTTAAAATACATTTGCTAAAACTTTCCTTAATATTTAGTTTTCTTTACATCAACATCTTAAGTGTTAATCAATACTGATTAGTCATTTCATTCCATTTCAGGACCGATAAAAGTAAACTAAAGTAATCTCATTAGAATTCTAACTGAAAGAATTCAAAACCCACTTTAAATGAAGAATAATACATTTTCTAAGGAAAATAAAGCAGCAGAAAAGAAAATTAAAATTAAAACTTAAGCTGTTTCAATCATTCTTCGTTAAGCTTTATTGCACTTTTGAAGTCGAAATTTTTTCTAGGGGAAATTAGAACTTAAACTGCTGTTTAAAACTTTATGCGATGCATAAATGAAACCATACAAGTTGTACCACAATTTTTCTTTTCGAAGAAATAAGAATTCTTTATGCACAATCAAAAAGGACTTAAGCTAAGTAGAGAAACAACTGTTGTTACCATGTTATGCATTATGAATTTAAAAGCCTGTGAAGCGGGTGGTAATGTTTACAAAAACATGTTTTTTTGTTGTATTTTTTATGCATTATTTTATTTTTCATCCTTATCATTTATTCATAAGCTTTGTAATGCGAATCGTAATTACCACATCTTTTCTGTCAGAATTCAAGAAGAATGTAAATACTAAGTTCTAAACATTTCCCTTAGAAAGTTCTCATATATTTGGATAATACTTGGAAGATTATTACGTTTCTAGCATAAATATTTTGTGAAATATCTTTTAAAAATCCTGTAAAATGTGTTATTTTACTCATTGTTTCCGCTAAGAAAGGTCCAAAAGAATTAAAGTTCTAATTCGCTGGGGAAATTTAATAATAGAACAGACGCAATAATTTTTTCCTTAAAATGCTTTTTTTTAAATAAATTATTTCCTGTGATCACTTTGGACACAAAAATTGCAAATACTGTGCCATTTTGAATGAATGATCATTGACTGGATTAAGATTGTAAGAAGAATTAAAACAAGTAATATAATTTTTTTAAAATTAAATTCTGTCTTATTTTCTTATATTTTTTATGATTGGGTGTCGTGTCAGTAACCTCAGAGCTTTGCTACAAACTTGGCTACTTGGCTACTTTAGAGACCAAATAGGGATTATTGGAAAAATTAGTTAATGAATTAATATTTGAAAAAAAAAAACTGTATTAACATCATGAGCCATTCACTAGAAGTTTAAAAAATGTATTTGAACTTGACTATAGATATTCTCAAGAAAAAGAGAAAAATAAATCAAATTAAACTAGAAATATTTTATCTATATTTTGCCTATATTCTGTCATATTCTAAAATATTTATTTTAAATTACTTCAAGTAAAGAGAAATGCTACTTCGTGGAACGATTAGAAACAATTTCATAATAAGGCGTATAATTTAAACAGGCAATACTCTTTATTTTATTCATACGCTTTACTTTTTTAAAATATTGAGAGCGACGAAAAAAATAAAATTAAATTTTTTTGATAAAAGCAAGTTAAATTTGAGAGCCTTAACCCATCTAACGTTCTGTTTAAGATCGTTGAAAAAAATTCGTTTCCTAAAAGAAATTAGCCCTTAAAGACGTGCTTCAAAAACATTCTAATGCTAATGAGTTGCATTGTTTGGCAATCAAAAAAGTTGTTTTCTAAAGAGCGTATCGTGTTTGACATCTCTCGTGGTTTTTTTTCAATTTCATTAAAATATAAAATTTGGAGAATTCAAAATGCGAAAGAACAAAGTTATTGAAGTCTCAAGTAATCGAAGATTTTTAACAATCGAAATATGCGGGAAGTAGACATGTTATACATTCTTTAAATACTTTATATTTTGAAATGGGAAAACAGAATCACTTTATAATTTTTTCAATATGATAAAGGTCGGTAGTTTTTCAAACTCAAGATGTTGTATAGTCAAAAATATAAATATTTGGGGACTACTAACAAATAATTGTTTTTAAAATATGAAAATTTTGTCTTTCATTGAATCATTGTGATATCACAAGTGATTTAATCGTTAATGTTTTTCGTATTATTTCCACTTTATTTTAGTTCAGGGCAACTGTTAAAATTTCATTGTAGAAAATTAGGAAAAAATGGAACATAAAGTTTGTGTTTTTTAAAAGGAATGCAATCATTAATTGTTTATAGGGAAAGTAGTTTTCTTTCAAAATGACTTACATTAATTAACTATGTTTGTGACCAAACCAGAAAACGTTATAAAGTCATAAATATATACAGTAATGGCCAAAATTGTGAATAATTTTGAAAATCGTTGTTTTCTAAATTTGTATGCTTATCGAAACTGTTACATTTCACAAAATGGAAACTTTTGCATATAATTTTAAAGAAAATTTAACGATGACTTCAATACAAAAAGGAATATTCAAATATTTGTAGCATAAAAAAAGTTACTCTTACTCTAATCTGAATAACATGCACAACGGTGAAGTGGATTGTAATTTCTAACTTTTCTGACAATTCACTGTTGTTATTCTGGGAATCAATTAAATGTTAATAACTACTAGCAGAAGGTGACATCGTGTTTAAACTTGGATGAAGTCATTATTTAACTATTTTCTGTAAAAGAAAGCATGTTTTTTATGTAATTAAATTGCATGTAAAAAATTTGTTAAACTTTTTAATACATTGTTGGAATTTTTATTAATATTTCTAATATTTAGTCAAGAAACAATAAAATAAAAGAAAAGATTGGACATCTAAAAGGCGAACTAAGATTATTGTGATACATGAATGTTGTATTCCCTATGCTGAAATTACAAGACAAGTTGGTAGGTTAGTGATTATATTTGGAATCCAAAAGTTTTATTTGCGATATCAAGAGTAAAATTCAATAAAAATTAAAGGAGGAAATGCCAGGAACAGGTGCGCCACATCTGTTTATGAGAGAAGAATAAAAATACTATGTCTCTAAGATAGAAGAATGTCCTCCGCAGCCACCAGAAGTCAGTTGAATGATGCTGGCATTTATGACAGTTCTAGAACAATCAGAAGATTATTAGATGTTGGACTAAGAGTTAGAATTCTACGAAAATATCCTTATCTTAATTTACAGATGTGTATAGAAATGTTACAAGGGGCATTAATTGGACAGATGATCAGTGCTCACAAGTTATAAGGAGTGATCAAACAAATATTCAGTAGTGATGGCGGAAATATGTAAGACATAGAGAAGGCGAAAAGCAACATTCTTGACAGGCAACTATGAAGAACTCATCTAGTGTTCTGACTTGGCCATGCATGTCAGCAGACGGTATTGCTCTCTTTCAAGTTATCGATGGGACATTATATACAAGAAAATACATTGGAACATTTCTATATCAAAAACTTACCATCAGTGAGCCCTTTTCCAACAATGCATCATTTATTTTTCAGCAGGATTAAGCTCCTAGTCACACAGCAAAAATATCGAAAGTATAATTTAGCACAAAGAGTACTTAATTATTATTATGGCCAGGAAACAGTCCTGGTCTCAAAATTATTGACATTTTATGGCACCGTTTGAAAACTCTTATATATATGAAGCGTTCATCAAATAAAAGAGGATTAATTATTGTTTTCTGTCATGTAATAACGAAGGAAGCGCTTAAAACTCTCGTCAGCTCAATGAAACATCAATGTGATGCAGTAATAAAAAATAAAAGCTACCCTACTAAGCACTGATAACTCACAGCAGCCATAAACATGTAACGTATCTCGATAATTATTGCCTATTTGCGTTTTTGTATTATAAATATTTGAATTTTTTTGTATTGAAATCAGCATTAAATTCATTTTAAAATGATTTGTAAGAGTTTGCACTTTGTGAAACGTTACATTTTCTATGAGCTTACAAAGTTAGAAAACATTAACATTTCAAATGTGTCTAGGATTTTGGCCACCACTGTATATAGAATTATAGGAGAGAAACATTTCGATATTCCACAATAAGAATCGACGTTCCAAATCATTTCTGATATTAGGGTAACAGAAATAGTTAATATTTGGTTATCAAATTGCACAACTCTAAAATATACTCATTCGTATATTTTACATTATAAGTGCAGATATACGATTCACTCAATTAAGTCACATCTATGATTTACCTCCTCTACCTAAGACCCTTGAGTTACAATCTCTTAAATGTAGTACAGAAGGATCATTTAATTAGATGGATGTTGTAAAGCTCGGGTATGAGTCAAATAGCAAAAGCAGAAATTAAGGATAACATGATAAATTAATGAATTAAAGAAGAGAATGATAATAGAAAACTTATTGCATAAGGATAATTGATTTTATTAGAGAACAATTCGCAATTAAAGGTATCTAAATTTGATGATGTGCTCAAAAGTGCGTGTGTATTAAAATCCTGCCCGTAACATTTTATTGTTTTTGTTAGTATTTTCTACCCACGTTGCAGATGAGACACGCTCGTAATTTGGCATCGAATGGTTAGGTTATTTCTGTACAGCTATTGCTAACCAAAAGATTCTATAAAGCTGGAAAAACAAGACACTGAACTTAAAGACAGTTTTTAAGCTAAAATTACTGCATCATTGCGGAAATTAATATGTATAAATGATAGATCACTAATTGGTAAATAAATAAAGCTTTGCTCTATTGTGAAATTCTCATTACAAGGAAACCTAGTAAGGCTTTGAATTTAATTTAATTGTTATACGCTTTAAAATATACACCATATATTTAAAATATACACCATATAATTGGCAGAAAACGACGGCTTGTTTGAGCATGTAAACCCGAAATATCTTTAGAGGAACTGGGTTTCAAACCTGGAACCTCCCAACTTTAAAGTCCCGATTTAACCCCTAATCCCCTTTGGTGTCCTGTCAGCCTCATAGCTGCAAAAATAAATATTGCATGTATGTGGATTCTTGTACTGTACCCAACAGAGTCTACGTAATCGGCATTAAAAAGTTTAGCAGATTATCTCACGTTTTAAACGACAAATAAGGCAGCATTTTATCAATAATTTAATTATTACATCAATGAACAAGAGCTTAGACTATCATAAATATACAAATAATTCTAAAGTTACTCTTTTACCTTTATTTTCCTTAAAACCACAATTTTCATCAAAGATTTTCTTTCAAATATTAATGCATCGAATTTAATTAATCTAATTTTTACATTCTCAAGACATATGCCCCAAAATCTGTTACTTGAAATAAAATCGATATCATGATTGTACCTTAACAGAATGGCTACGATTACCTGATTTTTTCTCTTCAAAATACTTCCTGATTTCGAAGATCTATGTGAAAGACATATATTGGCAAGAAGAACCAAACATACTGCGATGAAGCGATAATGGACAGGAATCAAAACACCAAAAAATTTCCTGAAGGCGTAAGTGACTGTCTTTTTCTTAAAGGCATTCATTCCTCTTCATGAGTGCAGTTTATCACGCAGAATAATTTTTCTCTGAAGTTACATAAAAACTTCATTTTTCGAATAAAATATCTATTCATGCATGAGACAAGGTCCATTCGAGGATTTATGATGCAGAAGAGTGATTTCCTAGCTGTATTTGGATGTTTTATAAACAGACTATTTTTAAACCAAGAGGTTCCAACCATTAGGAATTTGCGTTCAAATAAGAAAATGATCGAGGTTAAATTATAATTATGTGATTGCTTTTAGATAACATTAGTGGTTAAATGTAAACATTAATGAATTGTAATTTTTTAATTGACAAAGTAAAATTTTTTGCATAGTTACAATAAAATTTGTATAATTTATTATAATTATACAAAATTCCATATTCAAAAAACGAGGGTGAGCGAGTGTAATTAATTATTTTTTAATTATTGGAGGCAATTATTCTTCAGGTTTAAATATCATTTCCATTCAGAGAAAAATATTTTTACATTATGAATTAACAGCAGTCAAATTACAGCATTGGATTGAAATAGCGACAGGTAATAAATAAAATTAAAACAATTTTGACGTTATATTTGAAGTAAAAGAAATTTGCCTTTTCACAGAACAAATTTCTTAAAAATGAATACTCGTATATCAAAATAGTTTTGATATATTGTTGGGTTTGATATGTTGGAAGGTCATAGACAATTCAAATGAAACAAGAAAATAAATTTCTTTGGTATATTTTACAGCAGAAGCATAAGAGGCATGAAGCTCTCTTTGAAGTGTTTAGACTACAGAGATTCGCTACTGTGAAGTTGAGAGATTGCAACAAAAATCAAGTTAAAAGACAGAATTAAAAAATCCTACGGCAAAGGAAAACGAAAATATTTAAGCTAAAAATTTCTGTAAAGATTTAGTTTCATGATAACAGTTTTAATAAGTAATATTTTGCGGACAATAACATTTAATAAACAGTGGTAAGTAAATTAAATATATAAGTTAAAAATAATTATAATTAAAAAAAATTCAGGGTTTTAATAAATAAGAATTATAGAACCCGTTGCATGTTACATTAGTACTGTAAAACTGAAAAACTGAGACTCACAATGTTTTAAAAATACTTCAAAAAAGGGAGAAATTATTAATTTTTTTACATATTGTACAGCAATAAAGCTCTCAAGTGAATTAAGTAGCCTTAGGTAAATTTCATTCAAATTTTACTGTCCCAAAAAGGGCTTTAATTCTGGAATGGAGTTTATAGCTCGAGATATTATTATCAGCTTTTCAGGAAATTTGAGTACTTCTATTATAACTTCTAAATGGTAGAGATTGTTCATACTCAAGATTTCTAGCGATACGACTGATTTTATGTAAAATACATTGTGCACAGTAGATACAAGCTATGGACGTCTTAATTTTATGAAGAAACCTCACAAATAAATTAGATTTAGAGCTTTTCAGTAAGCGATTTACAGTATGACTTGAGTGCTTATTTGGAAAGAATTCTGACTAACAAATTGTCAGACAAAGAGCTCAAAGTGAAATCTTTTTATAGTCATCATATTTCACTTCGATGGATAATTTTTTGTGGTTATACAGGACAGAAAAAGCTTATAACTCTATAATCAGCACATTCAGAGAATTTTTATTAAGAGGATCTTCCTAAGTGTCAATTAACATGTCCAACAACATATGCATACACATCGATCGGTTTTATCATCAGTGACCACGTAACAACAGCTAACAGTTCATATAAGTTAGTTTGGTTCAATTATATTAATGTCGCGTTATAAAGCAGCATAGGATCTATTTGGGGACGGATGTCGGAATTCTGAACCGCTGTCAGATGTTGAGAACGACACCTGAGCCTACCGTATCTACACCAGTGGGAGGATAATTGGCCCGACAAATTTACTGAGAAACAGCCCTCTTTACAAGACAGTTCTTCGATGGAATCGGGTCTCGAACCTGAAACCCTACGCCTCACTAGTTGAGACCATACAATCAGGCCATCGTACGTGACATATCCTATAAGTGATGAAATTCTGCTAAATTAATTAACTCAGTCGTATGCTGCTAGTTCTTTTTGTAATGTTTATTTAAAATTGTAAACAATTTGGGGCTTATTGTGTTTGCATAATTTGAAATAAAATTTTCGGAAAGATTGTAAAATTTGGTAATAATTGAGAATATACAAATATCTAAATGAAAAGAAATAAATATATTTTGATTAAACGTTTTAATTTAATATATATCGAATCCAAGGATGATATACTCAAAACGAAAGCTTCAAATTATTCAGTAATTATTTAAGATACATATGTCGAAAAGCAGCACCCATTTCCATTTATAATAATGGCAGCGTAATTGATGCCCCTGTGAGAAGTTACAGCTTTATCAGAAGCGAGTTCAAGTTGAAAATAATAAATCGTGTCAGAAATGCTGAGTTCATGCTCGAAATCAGCAACAATTACGATGAACCGTCGTCATGCAACAATGGTATTACAGTTCTAACTGCGGAACAAATTATCAGCCCAACCACACTGTCAGTCGTAAGCTTGCTTTAGGCCAAAAGCTTTTCACTGAAAATCTTAGGTACGTTGATGTATTCATACAGCAATAAATCATGCTTTTCTCAGCTGTGTAAATCTAGTCACAGTAGCTCTATTAATCACGAGTTAGAGTGAGATAACTCCCCCAAGAAATTAGCTTTATTTCTGATTTAATCATGCAGATAGATGCAGCAAGTAACAAATGATGTTGAAAGTACTCTGTGATAAGTTAGACCGACCCGAAATGTTATTTTTCATGGCATGTCCCTAGATTAAAAAAATAGTCTTTATTCTTTCGTTATGGAAATCACCAAGGAAAGGGAAGGAGTAAAGTAAGTGGAAAGTAAGGGCGGATTTCTGTCTTTGAAATAAATGAATGGATTTTGTGGGAGTTTAATTAAATTCAACACTAATGAAAAGGAATGTCTGTTCTACAAAGGAAGACACATGTTGTATTGAATATACTGATTGAGAAAGAATCTTTCTTGTTGTAGTCCACATTTTTTTTTGTAATTACAGAACAGTTAAAGTTTAATCTCGTAATGGAAATTAATATTACCTTCATACTTTATTACACAGAAAAGAAAATATACTGTTTATTCGTCATTGTCATTTATAAAGCTAAGAAAAATGCTTGAGATAAGTATAATTCATACTATGAAGCCCTCCATTTTTTCAGAAAATTATATGAGTATTCTGGAAATTGAGGATAGTGTGTTAAGTAAACGTCATGCGCATTCTGAAACCTTTTGTGTCTCTACTAATAAAAAAATAACCTTGTGTGTATATACATACTGGCACTCTACAGGCCAAATCTTTTGAGATACACCTGCCAAATTTGGCACATATATAAGTCAGGGAAAAGGGGAATAGGCAGCTTGGAGCGAGATTTTTTGCAATCTTAATTAATTAGAAATTAAGCTAACTTTGCAGTTTTTTTCCAGTAACTTCCAAAAATATGATTTTTGAACAATAAAACAAAAATGTATTTTTCACAGACTCGGAAATTAAAAAATCATCTTTTTAATGATATATCAAACTAAAAATAGTGCAAGTTTTTGAATTAATATTGGCAATTTTTTGAAAAAAATATTTTTTTGCCTAACAATAGATTATATCGTTAGCTTAAAATTCAAACCCTTTCCATTGTTTCATCAAATTTATTAACGTTTGATTTTCTTCCATTCTTGAAAGCTAAAGAAAGAGAATTCTATTAAGGTATCCGACAATTCGAGGGAAAGTTTTAAAAAACTGGATTGTAAAAAAACAATTTAAAACTATGGTTTTTAGATTTATTGTCAATTATAATACAATTTACTATAAATACAACAAAGTTATTTGAAAATATAATATATTTTGAGAAGTTGGAATATTTGTAGTAAATTTTAATGAAATTTAACCAAAACAGTTAACACTCTACCCAAAATTGTAATGCAACAATCCTATTTTTCTTTGAACAAAGGTTATAGAATATAATAATTAATGAAATGAACCAAAATCTAAGACAAATTTTGCGATGCAAAAATTTATGGGTAAAAACCTATACTATCTATCCTTTTTCCATTAATTTTCAACTTAATTTTTCTAAAAACATCTATAACTGAAAAAGTTTTCACCAAGAATAAAACTTTTGGTTTATTTGATTGCCCATATTATTTAAAACACGCTGAAATTTTTATTTTAATTCCTCTAATTGTATTTGAAATATCATGTTAACGGTGGAGAATTTTTATAAAAATTAAAATTTGGGGAAAAGTGAAGACAAATTTTAGCTGAAAAATATGTTTTGTTTAAAATTCTCTTGGATGTTTGGTCAGACCTTCCTTTTCCTAGAAAAGATGAACTGTTTTGGAAAGAGGAATAAAAGAAATACAAGAAATAAGAAAAAAATATTCACCTATGTGGTCGATATGCTTTTTACGTTGTCGTATACCTTAACATTTGTGTAGTTTACAAGACGAATAAAAAAATGAAATGACAGTACAAAATTGAGATTATAGATGAACTACACATTTTTAGTTTTAATATGATGGAACTAGTATAGATCAGAAGTATTCATGTAAAACGAACTTTAAAGATAACACATGCAAGATGTTTAAAATAACTTATTCAATCACACTACAAATGTATTCACATTAATATGTATTATTTAACATTAACTGCTTCGACGACCAGCTGGCTTGTTGGAATATTGGTTGTCCTTAGTTTCAATTAAATTTTTTATGTATGCATTGACATTCATGATTTTTCAAAAAAATTACTTTTGAACATTTTAAAGTGTTATAGATATCTAAATAGTGTTATTTACGTGTTATGTTACTGTATAGAGTATTCTATAACTGTCCATTTTATCTGCCATGTTCTCTAATGCCCTAACTTCCCTTCATTATATAAAACGTATAATTGATTCCAAAATTAAAAACAGGTGGTCTATTTTTGTATTGTACACTCACGTCTAACAGCTTGTAAGCTGAATTAAATCATACTGATAAAAAATAAAGAGTTCTAAGTATGCTCTTTTGGAATTTAGAATTTATTATTTAGTACCTTAAAAAACATAGTTAATTTGTTTCTTCAAAAATCAGATGAAATAAAATATGAAAATAAAAATTCATAACGACATTGTCGAAGAATTTAAAGTTAATAAGTAGATTTTCATTCTTTAGTTTTCATTAATGGAAAATATATACGCAATTACAAACAAAAGGAAAAACAATGTTGTAGTAAATATTGAAAATTAAAAAAAAAGTCCTGTTAAAATTTAGGAGAAAAAAAAAAAAAACTGCATGCCAGTAAAATTAGTTTGAATAGAAAGATTTTTTTTTTAAATTTTAGAATTATGCTAAAATGCATTTTGTTTAATAAATTCTTCAGAATTAAACCTAGAAAAATGCCAGAATCATGATGAATTTTTCATAAATAAAATAAAGATCTTTTTGAAATTTTAAAAACAGTTCCGAGGTGCATTCCTCTAACCTCTAAAGTATATTTCTGTCAAATTTATTGGTTGTAAGTCAGATGAATTGACCTACAGACATCAACAGACAGGCGCACAATCTAAAAGTTTAAGTGGTTTATCACCTTATGCTGTGTTGTGCTTCCACCGGAGTGGCATTTCAGAAATAAGGTTGGAAAGCTTTCAGCATGATCTCGCCACAGAATAATTGATTGGAGTCGTCTACCTCTTCCCAATGACGGGACGTGTTTCCCATGGAAAGGGTTGTGCCATGGCTACTGATAGTTCTTAAGACTCAACCTTAGTTCCTGGAACCGGAGGGTTTCAGGTTTGAGAATCGATTCCACCGAAGAGCCGTCGTGTAAAGAGGTCTCTTGCACATTAAATCTGTCAGGTCAAATGTCCTCCCTCTTGTGTGGCGTGGAGAGGAGGGTGCCAGTTCAGGTGTCGTCCTCGTCATCTGATTGTGGTTCAAAATTACGAGATCCATCTCAAAATAGCCCTAGTGTTGCTTTACAACAGGAAGTCAATATAACTAAGCTAAACTAAAGTTATCATGGTGTTTAGGTCATTCAAAATTAATCCGAATTGCCTTTGACTGAGCAGGGCAGAGTAATCTTTTGTGGTTATAATATAAAGTCTATTTCACTCATTCAATACGTGCAAAGTGTTTCTAAATAAAGTTAAGTGCACTCATCTGACATGTGTCACGCAAGTATAAAGTAATAACATAGAAAATATCATTGTCTTTGAGATAAATTTGGCCTAATTAGTAAATTAAATTTATCTATTAAGAAAGAGATCCACGCAATGACGATTAGAGAATAACTTTAAATTTATTTAAACGTGGTTACATCTCGTAACCAGAACGAAAAGTAAAAACATACTTATCGAATGACGCACATCTGCTTGAAATACACACAACGACAACATCTTAAAAGTTCAGTCGATCTTTCTTTTTTTTCAAACACTTAACTTCTTATTTACATGTACGGCGATAAACAAAAATTTCTGTTCTTCAATGATATGCAAATAAGAGTCAACTTATTAGCATATCGTTTTAAATTTCTGCTCTTGTGCGACTGCATCGAATTGGCTGGATTCGAAAAATTTGAACCCGATTGCGGAGGCTGCCGATATAAATAGGAGAATTTTGACTTATTCCCAACAAATGCCTCCCCTCGGCAGTATCACAGCTGATTTTTTAAGTATTATTCTGATTTATAAAATTTAATTAAATTAAGCAATTTAAACGAGCTTTATCGCCGCACTTACAAGATTCAAACTACATTAAAAAAATCAATTATCTTAACTTAGATGTGTATAAAAATTTTACACAGTGATAAAACATCAGTACATCTACAACATTACAAGAACAAATTTCTAATAATGTTTGTATATAAATTTCTCTCTATAATTGTATATAAATTTAATCAATTCTAATAATGAAACATTTAGAAGAAACATCTCTTGCAAAAGATTCAGTTGACAAAAAAAAAAGATTTTTTAATCTTAAATTCTCACAAAAATAACTTCTTAACTTAAAATGCATATTATGTTTCCAAAGACATTTTTTAATAGAAAAAAAATGCATTTTATATTTGCACAAGATATTAATCTGATATAATATTTTTTTTTAAAAAATACCAATATAAAAATCTAATGTTTCACTTCATAATTTTTAAATAGTTTCTCATTAAATTTCTTAAGCTGAAATTTTGTCTGAGTCTTAGTAAAAATGTCTGCAATATTTAACTTGGTATTTACGTAAAGCAACTTAAAAACGTTTAAGTTTAATAGATTCCTGACAAAATGATATTTTATATCCACGTGCTTAGTGCGGTTATTTTCTATCGATGATTTAGAAAACTGATTTGCCGCAGTATTGTCACTGAATAATTTACAAGAGATCTCACCTAAGGACACATTGGCACTTAATAGCAGTTGACATTCTTAAAGAATATCTTTCAGCCATGTTAGCTCTTTTGACGTTTTACATATGCTCATGAACTCTGCTTCCATAGATGATAATGTCACTGATTTTTGCTTTGCTGTTCGCCACGAGATCGGTACATTGCTAGAGAAAACAATGTGTCCGCCTACTGAGATGCGATCGTCTCGACATGACGCAAAGTCGGCATCTGAAAATGCTGTCAGCGATACTTCGGTGATGTTACCAAGGTCTAGTTTTTAGTGCCTGGTGGCCTGTAGATATCCTAATAGTTTCACCAAGCCGTTCCATTGGGTGACTCCAGGATTGGACTGAAACTGCGAGAAGAGATTTACAGCATAATTAATATCGGGCCTAGTTCTCGCTGCAATAAAGGCTAAACAACCGATAACACTTCTGTACGGATAACACTGCATTTCTTTCATTTCTCCATCTGTTGTGGGACATTGGAGTTTTGAGTAAACACTGCTTTTAGAAATAAGAAGTGACGATATTGGCGGTAAAAATTTCTTATATCGATTTTAAATTTCCTTTATGTATTTCTCCTGAGATAAATAAATTTTGTTATTTTTTTCAATAAATTGAATTCCTAAAAGAGTTTTCGTTTTTCCTATAATTTTTAAATAAAAACTATTTTGAAGCAATTTGACTGTTATTTTAATTTCCGTCTTTCCTAAAAGAACAATATCGTCTACGTATAACAACAATATAACATTATTCCTTATAAAAACTCCATTTGCCCACTTCAGTTTTTTGAAATTCAATCTTTCTAAAACACTGCAAATTTCGGTAAACCATTCTCTACCGGATTACTTAAGTCCGTAGAGCGCTCTATCTAGCTTGCAAACGTAATCTGGATTTCTTGTGCTTTTATAGCCTGGCGGTTGTTTCATGTATACTGTTTCGTCCAATTTTGCATAAAGATATGCACTATTCGCATCTACTTGCCAGTGTATCCAGTTCAATAAATTTACAAAAATGGCGAAAAACAATCTTACCAGAGAAAAATTTATGACCGGAGAGAAAGTCTCTTCGTAATTTTCTCCTTTACGTTGCGAAAAGCCTTGGGCAACTAAACGTGCCTTGTAACGGACGGGCTTACCTTCATTGTTCTTTTTCAGATCATATACCCATCGGCATCCTATTCGACTTTGGGTGGTGCCGGAACAAGATGCCATACTTTTCTGGTTTTTATGTTTTGCATCTCTGCATCCATGGCTGCTTTCCATTCTACGGCATCCTTTGAGCTGATGGCCTCCTGAAAAAATCTAGGAAGGTTAATTTCGTCGGTTAGTCAGGTTGACGCAACACTGGCTTGTGGCACTTCTAATTCTTCACCAGTTACCACAGGTCCTTGATAAAGTATGCTTCCTGAAAAATTGAATAATTTAGGATTATATTCTAGGTCATGATCTTCACAATATTTTTTAACCTCTTTAATAGATCGAAGACGTGTTGTTTGACCAGAAATGTAATAGTAAATGTCCGTACGATCTCCAGTTTTCCTTGGTACTGCTTTTCGAATCCAATTAAAACCTGCTGGTTCCTGAATTTCATCTTCCGTCTCTTCGCTCGCTGTCTGGTATTGCTCTAATTCAGTTTTTACTGAGATTTTGGATAACGAAGTTTTAGAGACTGGAGACGATTCTTCATCTGATGATAAATCCGAGTTACTGCTACTGGAATTGTCATATTCGAGTTCTTCTTGGTTTTCAGAAATTTGGTACTTAACTGGTGCTTCGATTTTAGGGTCCAGTTCGATTCCGCTGCGATCATTGGCCTCCTTATACATTTTATTTCCAAATGATACGTTAATCGTTTCAATGATCCGGCGTTCTTCGGGTAAATAGATGCGGTACCCTTTCGTTTGTAGAGCGTAACCTACCATCACGCCTTGTTTTGCTCTCATCTGTAGTTTTGATCGACTTGTTTGCTTGGGTATTCCAACGAATGCTTCTATTCCAAATGGTTTCAAATGATTAACTGATGGCTTGAAACCACCATAAATTTCGAATGGAGTCTTATTAAAGTTCCTATGAACGCTTCTATTCCAGCAATAAGTGAATGTTAGAAGAGCTTCACCCCAGAAATTCTCAGGTAGATCACTACTATTTAGTAAAGCTTTGATTCCATCGCAAGCCGTGTAATTAAATCTTTCGGCTACGCCGTTTTGCTCTGGAGTATGAACGTTGGTAAATTCCACTTTGATACCCATATTTTCTAAATCTTTCTGAAATTTTAATCCTCTAAATTCTCCTCCGTTATCTGAACGTATGCAGATGATTTTCTTGCCTGTAAATCTTTCGGCACGAGCCTGATATTTGCGAAATGCATCCGATGCCTCATCTTTAGTTTTTATTAAGAAGCAAGTTACTTTTCGACTAAAATCATCGATAAAGGTTATGAAATAGCGGTAACCGTTATGCGTTTGTTTAGGAAAAGGGCCGCAAATATCGGTATATATTAACTGATCGGTATATATTAACTACTCTTTAGATCTTATGCCGCCTAAGGGTTTGAAAGATTTCCTTCTACTTTTTGCCAACCGGCATGATGTGCAATCAATCTTTTCGTTTTTTAAATTGGACAAACCTCTTACGGCATTCACAGATGACACTATGTATTTGGTATTAATATGGCCATACTTCTGGTGCCATTCAGTAAGATTACCAGTCTTTGTTACAGAACGCTTGGTTTTACTTGCTTTACTTTTCCGATTTTCGGATTTTGAAGTATTAAAAGATATTTCCTTTGAAGTTGGAGGTGGCTTCGGATATGTTTTGTAAAGACCGTTACTCAAAATTGCTGTGAAGGGTCGTTCGTTTCCATCGAATACCTAAATCTTTCGTCTCTGTCCGATGAACTTCGCTCCTCCTTGATCCAGTTTGGGAGTGGATATCAAGTTATGCCTTAATTGGGAAGAATAAACAACATTATTCAAAAAGGAACTTTGACCATTTGAATAGGACAGTTTTACAGTTCCTTTGCCTTCGATCGGACATGTAGTGCTGTTTGCTAAATAGACGTGTTCAGTCTGAGTAGATGGTTCAAATTTAGTGAACCATTTTTTATCTGAACAGAAATGAGTCGTGGCTGCACTATCTACTATCCATGCATTCGGATCCGATTTTTCAGTTATGAACGTTTCAACAATGAAAGATTTTGGGTTAATATTTTTCTCTCCCCTAAAGTCCTTATCATTGTACCCTGAATTATTATATTTGGTTGCCTTACCTGGGGGACGATTAAACTTGGAGCGATTTCTTGCACTAGTTCCAGGTGGAATAGCTCTGTGTAGTGCAAACTGTTCGTGATCTCTCGAACATTGCTCCAAACGTGCTTCTTCGGCTATAAGTTCATTTAGAACTTTATCAAATGTAAATTGTTCATCGGGCCATCTATAAATAGCTTGGACAATTGCCCCGAAACAATCTGGTAAAAATCTGATTAACTGAAAAGCTTGGTATTTCAAAGGGATCTTTTCGCCACAATCTAATAAATCAGCTACTATTTTTCGAAGTCTAGCTGCATAGAGTCCAATTCTCTCATTAACATTGATTCTGAATGAAAAGAATTGATCTAATAAACCTATCATACGAGCTCTACTTTCTGGATGGAATTATTTCTGAATTATTTTCCATGCCGTCTTCCCTTCCGTTGTATCGGCAATCAAAGGCCGGAGATCCTTGGAAACATTTAGATAAATAGTCGAGAAAGCTTTATTACACCGTTTTTTATAACGCGTTTTCTCCTTTTCCGTTGCATCGTCTTCGGGAGGAATTTCTTTTCCTAATACAATATCATACACATTACGATACAACAAAACAGCTATCATATCCTGTTTCCAACTAGAATAATTATCGGAAGTCAATGGAGTCACGTGATCATTATTCATGGCGGCCTTCCCGACTTAACAGTCTTTAAAGATTAAATATAATTTCTTCTTAATAAATTTCCGAATGCCGAATTCCTCAAATAAGTTAAAAAACCGATCGTCATTGCGGGATTCTGGCCCATAACCATTTTCTTTGAGATAAATATGGCCTAATTAGTAAATTGCATTTATCTATTAAGAAAGAGAACCACGCAATGACGATTAGGGAATAACTTTAAATTTATTTAAACATGGTTACATCTCGTAACCAGAACGAAAAGTAAAAACATACTTATCGAATGACGCATTTCTGCTTGAAATACACACAACGACAACATCTTAAAAGTTCAGTCGATCTTTCTTTTTTTTCAAACATTTAACTTCTTATTTACATGTACTGCGATAAACAAAAATTCCTCTTGAAAAATTTGAACCCGATTGCGGATGCTGCCGATATAAATAGGAGAATTTTGACTTATTCCCAACACATTGAATGTTTATTTTTTATTAAAAAACAAAATAGAATTATTTTTGTATGACAATAATTCTAATATTCCTTCCATCGTATGAGCTAATTTTTTTTTCATTCAAAGCAAGACAACATTTTTCATCAAAGAATTATTTTTTGAAAAGAAAAGAACAAATTTTTCATGAGAAAATGACTAAAAGAATGGCTTATAGAAAAATAAAAATAATAGATAGCTAAGAAAATATTAAAAAAATTGCTAATATTAGCGCATTAAAATGTATAAAATATTCTTTGGTGAAAAATTTTAAAATCAAAAAAGAAAAAAGAAAAACAAAGCGAGATGCATTGACAAAAATATTCTGAAAAAGAATTGCAGTTTTAATAAAAAATAAGACACATTTTTAATATTGAATAAATGCGTGGGAATTTTCTTTCTATTCATCAATTTTTCTAACGACATTCATTACAGCTAAATTTTAATATTACTTCTTTAATACTAATTTTTATTGTGTAACACGTTTCAAGTGTTTTTTTTTTACATTTAAGTATTATTTCATTAATTAAAGTGCCAGCAATTAATTAACTAATAAAACAATTTAGAATATAATTTTAATTTTTTTCAACTTTTCAGTCTTTAACTTATTACATAATTTATTATTTAAATATAGCAGGAAGTCCCCCCCCCAAATTCAATACTTAACATCCGCTGTCTAATAATGGATAATTTTTTTTATTTATATAGATATATAATACTTGGTTAGCATTGAAAATATCAAAATGCTGCATTGTTAGATCTTAACATAATATATAATGCTGCATATTATGTAGAGAGTAATAAGTGTTTGCAAGCATCTACCTTTGATTTATATATAGAGAGAAACCTCTTTTGGTCTCATAATGAGGTTTCGACTTTTGAACCTGGGGACTTGTGGCTTGAAACTCACTTCCACCGAAAAAATGCCGAATAAGTAACCCTAAGTTACTAAATCCATGGGATCATGGCATGCCCTTTTAGTGGAAGCTTAATAAGCCAGATAACAACCTCTAGATTGAGTGATCTCTTTTGTCTAGGGGTTACGTTATCTAGCTACAAACTCTAAAGTTGCGAGTCCAGTCCTCACTATCTCCAATCGCTACACTCTTTAGCATACTATGAAACGGGAACGAGAAAAAACGTCGGTGCTATCATTGCTCGGAATCATTGAAAAGCCAGTTTCAAAATGAGATATAAATGTAACTAACCTAAACCAATTCTTTAACTAGATTGTAATTTCCACACTAAAAACATTTTTTTTTTGCATAGAGTATGTAAACATATTGTAAATTAATCATACTGATTTATATAAAGCATATGTCTTCTAGGTAAATTTGATTTAAATATGCTAATTTGTTTTAATTTTCAAAAGAAAGTGAGTTTCTCTTAATTTTATATACAATTAAATTAATTACCGATATTAAAAAGACCATACATTGTGAAAGAATCTCCGACCTTTTTTTATTTTATTATCATTCAGATATTAGGAGCCGAATGCATTTGTCATTTTACCTACTTACAACTGTAGGCACATTTTCTTTTTAATTGTAAAATATAAAAAATGTTGATTACTGCGTTGTTAATCTCGATGGAAAAGTGCGTAATTATGCACATAAATTGTGTTTAGGAAAAAAAATGCAAAGAAAAAAAATTATATTCACAAAATACTTTTAGTTCAACTACGATAAAATTATATTTGGCTGCACTGTGCAACAAATGGTATCGAACATCTTTTAGATAGAAGCAGTTTAAGATTATGACATTGATTCAACTGAATTTCTTATGACATTTGGACACAATTCTATATATTATAAAAAGAATTAAATAAAAGTTTATATTTATTAATTTAGGTAAACTTAATTGTGAACGGAAAAGGTTTGCAAATAAAAATTCATACACATGCATTTAAAGAATAGATTTTTTCTAAATAAGTAATTGTGCATGGTATTTAGATAAAATATATTAAAAATGCTCAATTTTATGGAAACAGCTCTTCAAAAAATGATTTCTAGCTTCACAGCATATAGCAACTGCAGAATCCAATAATTTTACTTCAATTTGAAGTAATTTATGAATTTTTGTCAATATTTTTATTTCTTAGTAAAAATAAAACTTTAATAATATCTAAAAAAGATTTTAAGTAATTTGTTACTTTCAATTCTATGTTAAAGAAGCAAAATGCTCACTCTGAACAATGAGACTGTAATTGATTTGCCTGCTGTTTTTTCACACGTATCAAATGTATGAGAAATAAAGGTTGAGAGTAAAGAAATATCATTGTTTTTGAAAGATGTCTTTGGCTTATTATTCTTCAAAATAAAAACAAAGTTCACTAAGTGATAAATATTTATGAAGGCGAAATAATTTTAGGAAGTTGGAATTTTTATTATGAAATCTTTCATAAAACATTTCAAAAGTTTTTTCAAGACAGAAAAAAAATCTTATATGCAGCAAGCATTCGGAAAGTCTATCTACAATACATCCTTTGATTAAAAGTAGTGTCTTCAGAATTTTTTCTTTGATTTCTTCAGAAGAATTACTTTCCTTTGAAGTAAAAAAAAAAACTTGATATGTTGACTTTTGAATATTTTACAGAATTTCGTTTCAAGTGAGATGGGATGAATGCAATAAGGATATCATATTCTAGAGTTTCGAATGCTCGTTGCATCTACAATGAATCGTAAAATTTTCATTTTTTCAATAATTTAAATTTTGAATTTCCATGTATACGATTCATATCTGATTTTAGCTTTTCAAATATTTTCAAATTGCTAGCATATTTTGATATTTACCCTTTTCAAATAAATATCAGATATTCATTTTTACTACTTTAAAGTTTTAAAGATTATTTAAAAAGTTTTAATCAATTTCAAAATTCTCTGTATGGAGTTTATGGCTTATTAGTAAAATGCACAGATGATTTTTCTTATCACATTTATCTTAAAGTTTCACAGTATATAAAAATAAATATCTGGAAATTTATTATCTGAATATTTTAATCGCACTGACGCTTATTTTTTTATTAAAACACCTTAATTATATTCAATGAAAAGGTTGGTTCGAAAGCGGTCGTATGTCTTAAGAGTAAAAATAAAATTTCAATACTTAACTCCTTTTGTCGGTGAAGTTTACAAATGCAGAAGGTTAATAATATTTCTTTTATCACAAAAAGTTGACGAATAGATTTTTGAATTTTTAAAAATGTAAATGGTTAAATATTAATAATCGATAAAAAATGAAATTTTTTCAAGATTAAGTTGCTCTCATTTAAAAGCTTTTATATATAGAACAAAATCAAAAATCTATATTCAACTGATTTTAATGCAAAGTTACAAACTAATAAATGGAGGATAAAATGCAACCATGAATTCTTGCAAAACGAAGAATTTACCTTGTATAACAAAGCTGATATATGGTAAAATATTTATATTGAATATGATGGTGTTTGCAAAATCATTAAAATATGTATACTCTCTTTTATAGAAAAATAAACTTTTTAAAAATGGGCGTATGTAGAAAATACGTATAAAAATGTGAGCTAATGAAATCATTTTAGATAACAGATCATATTTACAAATTCTTTTGAGAGAAGGGCAGCTTACGGAAATTCTTCTCATTTTGTTTGGATATAAAAAATTAAATATTCCAAATTTTGTTTTTATATTTAAAAAAATAAAATCTATAGGTTTCAAGAATTTTTTCCACTTAGAAAATTTATTTGTGTTTCTGATACCTTTTATACCTTGTACTTTTTTATTTATAGCAAATGATCTCTAAACAGTTCCCCTATTTTGCATTTTTATAAAGACATACATTTTCAAACATTCATGCAATATTTTTTGAATGCGTTTAATACATGCGCCTTGAGAAAAATACATCTACAATGCATCGGGAAAACTGATCGAGTTGGTGAAAGCTGTTACTGTAACATCCTTTTTATTTCATACGATACTTTAGATTTCCAACATGTTTGGCATAAATGCGATACTCTCCGTTTTTTCCTAGGATTCTTGAGCAGAGTCTTCGATTTCAAAGTAGAAAAATGCATAAAACGTTTCAAACTATTCGACAATATTTTCTCCAAACTGTTCATGCTCCTTGGGATTTAGTCTTCCTCTAACATTTCCAATGCTCTATATTTGTGTTTTAGATATCTCTATTTTCTGAAATACATAAGCAAATTCCACTATGACGTGCTTGAAAGATAGCATTCGTGGAAGCAATCTGATACTACAAAATTTCTTTGGCATTTATTTCAATAGAGATTCATGCGTTTCTTTCCCTTTTTTTCAAATGCCGCATGTGGGTCATAAGTTAGATGACTATGTTCAAAAGTCTGTTTTGATATTTATTTAAAGTTTTTTCATCAGTCTAAAATTTCCAAATAACGTAAAACCATAATTCGTAAAACCATTTGATGCAGCGTTTGTCTTTTGAGAAATTATAATGATTTTTATATTTTGATAACTTCTGTTTTATTGATATATTTAAATCTTACGATGTAATTTTACAAATTCTAAATTTTGATAAAAATCTTTTTGCAAAAATCTCATAATGATAAGTCAATGCATATTTCTTGCTCAAATACAATTATTTCTGTTCTGTAGATCTTGAACTACAGAATAAGGTATATGCTCATGTAAAATTTTTTTATAGTTTGTTTTAATGTTTCATGAAGAGGAAAAACTGATTATTTTTCGATATTTATCATTTAAACCTCTGTATTTAAGGAATTAATAGAAATATAGCTTATTTATTAATTCTAAAACTAGGTAAACTGTTTCTTAAGCTGTTCGCAAGAGCTTAAGACAAATCATTTGACAAGTTTCTGAACTGAAAGTTTCATTTTAAATATACCTCATTTTAATCTCCCCCCCCCAAAAGGAAATAAATTAAAAAATCTAGATATTTCCTTTTTCAAAACATTTTTGACTTTTTGTTGATTTTTTTTTGTTTTTTTCGATTTTGTGATTTTTTTTCGTCACATGCGTTTGCACAATCCCTTTTTGTAGGGATCACATTCATATAACTTACTGGCAGAACACGGAACAACAACAACGTCCGAACTGGGACTCGAAGTCGGGAAGACACGTTACCCCTTTGCCAGAACGGTAGCTGTTAATATGGAATTCCTTATAATAAATGTTACGGAATTTTGATTTTTTTTTAAAAACCCTGCCAACTAGCATTACATGTACGAAATTAAATTTTCAAAAATGAACTACTTGTTTATTTAAAATCTAGTTAGCTTACTTATTTTTGTTTAATTTTACTAATTTTTTTTACTAGCTTAAAAGTAGAATTTTTTATTGAAATTACTTGATATTCTTTTTGTTTTTAATATTATTTTTTTACTATAAATGTTATGAAATCTTGAAATCCGTCTTTTTTTTCTCGAATTCAATATCAGATGGCTCCTCGTATATGAAATCATTTTTTTTAATGAATCAGCTATTAATAATTCCTAAAAATATTTACCTTGAGACTACAAAAGGAAAAATGTCATTAATTTTACAACAATAAAAAAAATCTAGTGCATGAGGGATTAAATCCATTGCAAAATTTAGCATAACAAGCATGAATAAAATCAATTGAAATGTTAGCATGTAAAAATAAAAAAGGGTGATGCTAGAAGTTAGAAAAGATAATAGCTGAAAAAAGCAATGATAATGGTTAAATTCAACAATAGCTGAACTACAGCCTCTGACATTTTAACAACAAAAATAGCAACCCTAATACCATAGAAATCCCTAATATTTTGCCCTTTTGAAATTTATGAATTTTAAAAAGCTATGTAATGATTGTAAATTAAACAGTAGCTATTTTAATAGGATGATAAAAAGTATATTTAGGTAAATGTAATCAATGTCATCTAGACGTTCAACAGACATAAATGCCCTGATTATTTGTATGTAAAAATTTAGGCATTAAAAATATTAATCTGCACAAATATGTGCTTTCAAATGTGTGATTATAGTGTTTTTCCAATAAACCATAGCAACAATATTCCACACTGGTAAACAATTGTCTCGATGTCATCAACTAATTTTTTTGTGAATTTTTTTGAAATTAATTAATACTGTAAAATATTTTTAACTATAGTCAAAATATTTAGTAGGGTATTTAATTCAGAGCACCATTTGAATAGGTTTGTTTTATTTTTCACTTGGAAAAATAAAACGAAATAAAAATGCAATGTATTATGAAATTTAAACATGGACCAGTAAATCCAAATTAAATTAAATTTATTACTTTTGTTCATCAAATTTTTCTACTAAAATAATTTTTTGCTATTAATTTTTATTATGGTTAAGGATGAAAATTTTTAATACGGTTCTTTAAAGAAACGTTCAATACATGGTTTTTGTTTAGTTTCTCAACAAATTTTGTTGTTGAAAGAGAAAATACTTTAAATGAAATTTTTTAGAGGTAAATTAATATTATGGTTCACAGACTGGAAGATATATAATAATTTTTTAGATCTGGTGAAATAATATTTTTTAGAAACAAAACTTTAGAACTTAAAAAACATGGGAGAAAATGGTGATGTTGTGTAGTTATTCCATTAAATCCATCATAAACAGTTTTTAGAGAGTTCCGGGATGATGGATTATCTAGATATATAAGTATGTTTTTTTATTTTTGATTAGTGGAAAGCTTTAAAAAACACTGAAATGCCAAAAAAGTTTGATTTTTATATTAAAATTTTAAATATGATATTTTTATTCCTTTTATGAAGTTTTGATTAAAATCTTTTGATGTTTACTGAAGAAAAATTTTCTTATTAATTTTGATTTGTGACATTTCGTTAAAGATCTATATTTCAGTGTCGATTACGATTATGAATAAAAACAATTTTGTGGCAATTATTCAGTTATTCATTAAAATAATCATTTGATAAATTGATATAAAGCAATGAACTGAGAAACTGGATTGCATATTTTTGTATGTTTCAACAAATTTCTTTTCAGCTATCAAACTGACATTTGGAATTATTTTCATAGTACTTTTCGTGAACTATGGAATTTTGGAGGCTGTTTAAAATTTACTATTTCTATTGTTTCATCGTATTATATAAATATTATAGAATCTTCGGAGCAAAAATTTAACCTTCCAGACTGAAAGTCAACTATTTTAATTACGCCTAAAATCATTAAAGTTTCGGAAAAAATTGCTATTTAATATTATTTACAGATAGATTTGTGATTAAAGCTGAAAAAAATGAGTCAAGTAGGTTACAGAGTATTCAAAATGCCAAATTAAAAAGAAATTTTTTGTTTTGCTTAAAATGTATGCAAAAGAAAAAGTCTCAGCAATATTTAATTGATGAGTTGTAATATCTTCTTAATTTCAGAGAACATGTTATAGCAAAGGAACACTGAATATAATGCCGATCTAATTAATCTTGTATCTTGAAATTGTTAGAATTTTTTAATTTTCTTGCATACGTTATGTACGAAGATAAAGCACTGTAATCGACACTGAATTCTAACTCAAGATTTTGATGCATCTTCACATTCCTTAACCCTTCTGTGTTTGAAAACTTCATTTTGAAAATAATTGCTATCGATCACCCATTTTTTCTATGAACACGATAATTGAAAAAAGCTTTGAACTAGACGGGGTTCTAACACCCATTCACATATGTTTTTCTAAATATGAACGAAATTTTTTCTCAGAAAGTCTGTCTGACCGATTGCCCTTGTACACGTTGTTGTTTCTGATGGCACTTGCCATAGAGAAGCCCGCTTGACTAAGTTACCGCATTTAAGGAGAAGTTTTTACGTCTCTTGTTTTTCAGTGCGCCTACGAGGACTAACAGTTCGACTTAGTTATTCACGCATCATATTTGCTTGCACAAACCTTTTTTTTACAGGAAGGCACATCTCACAGATAGACAAATGAAGAACAACCATGCCCGAACCAAGTAAATATAACTGTTTAAAATAAACGCAAAGAGTTGGATTGATGAAATGATACTACACAAGCTCTAAAACTCATATCTATATAAAAATTAGACCCAAATATGTCGAGAGGTTGAGCGTCTATACTTCTGCATTTTTGTGTACGCACAACCATGATAATTCCAAAACATAATATCTTAAATAAATCGAATTTTGGGATGGGATTTTTTGATTACTTTTGCAAGTCAGCAGTGGAAAATTTTGTCATTCGACACGGGTATTGGAGGGATAGGGAGCATTCTGTATACATTGTTATCTATCCGTTTTGACATAACTCTAGAATAAAACTCAAAATTCTTTCAAGGTCATGACCTCGCTTATGTCCATGCGATGGAGGATATAAACGCATTTCTTGAGAGGCGTGCGAGATTTGATTATAATATGCCCACTAGCTTTATTTTTTAAAATAAGTAGCTTTCATTAAAATTCAATTAATTATGCGAATTTTGAAAAACTTTATTTATTTATTTATTTTTACAACCTTTTTATTTTATTTAAGTAGTCATAGTGATAAGGATGACGTCAAATAAACTAGTAAAGAAATTGATTAAAATTCTGATTTATTAATTTGCATGAATTGAAATTTTTTTATGTGCTTTGACGTGGAAATCTGAAAATCAATATATTAAACGATTTTTACATTTGGTTACAAACAAAACTACAGAGTTTCCAAAGGTAGAAATTTTATTTTAAAAAACAAAGAGCTTGTATAGATTAATATATAAATATATTTTCATATTGAAGTAAATTTTAAAATATTTAAATTTTCTGATGTTGATTAAGTTTATAAACGTGCTGAAAAATGAGCGTAGTACTTTATTTACATGAATCGTATCTGTTTGAAAATCACAAAATTTTTGCTGAAATTTATTTTTATTAAAAATAGAAAATACATTTACCTACATTTCTTCAAAGCGAGAAAATTAAGTTTAAATCATTAGACTAATGCAATGCATAATGTAGGAGAAACATCTTGTATAATTGTCTTAGTACTTTTTAATCTTTGATAAGATAAACTGGAAAATAAATATTTTATAAATGTCTACAATGACTCTGATAAGGCTTTTAATAAATCAAAAATTTATTAAAAATGCTTTTTCTTTATGGAGACAGGTAAAACTAAGCAGAGAAATTCAAAATTTTTATTGTTCATTCTTATTTAGAGTTTCTTAATATAAATATTTTTACTATAATAGCATTAAATATATCGAAGGAAGAAAATCCCACAATTTGTGCCGAGAGCTGACTTATGTCCCAAAAGACTGAAAAAACAAGGACTTTTTAACAAGATATCAATTTCAGGCATATGTTCCTTTTCTGGTTTGCCACAAACTTACCTTTCTTATTTAACTACAAATCCTTATCATCCTATTCATAAAAATTTATACTTAGTTGTTCAAAAATAAACCCGGTATTGAACCGATATAAGTGTCTAAAAATCCTAAATTGTTGAGTAAAATTTTTGAGAGCTTGAATTTTGTTTTTTGCAATTTAGTAAGTTTTTTGAGAGATTAAAGGGGGAAATAAGATGACATAAATGGAAATGCTTTGGAGAATTTTAGAAATAAATTGTTCTGCTGATACAGATACCTTTCGGGTCGGTCTAATGCCACTTGGTCATACTAAGCCAAATGAGAGTAGCTATTTCGGATTAAGGCAGAAGAATGCGCCTGTCGTTGTTAACGAGCACCGTTAAGGTGAAAGTACGGCCTACTCGAACACAAACGACGCAACCCTTTTTAAGGGGCTGTCGAACTCATTCATACATTCATTCATCCCAAAGCAAGTCAGAATTTATATCCAAATCAGAGACCATCCCTGATTCTGTACCCCAAGAGGTATAATTTGTTATGAGAACTTGGAAAACTTGCAGTCACGACATATTTAACCTTAGCCAACAGAGCGCTCTTTTGGCCGAGAAGAGAACAGAACTTGCTACTTTTAGATTTCGAGACTGACACTCTACCAACCAGGCTACCACGACCCAGAAACCTTTGAGAATCATATGAGTTATGAATATGTTAAATTAATAGGAATAGAATATAAGAAGAAGATGTATGGTGCGAAAATATATTATAACAAAATATTGTCCAGTGTTACAAAATGCTCTTGTAAACTTTTGATTCATCAGATGTTATCGTTTTTTTCTACTATCAACTTAAAATACTCTTTTTATTTGTAGTCTTGTAAAAAAATAATGATTCAATTAAAGTAATAGCTACAAACTTATTTCCAACAAGAGTAAAAAATGTACAAATAGATTCAGATATAAGTGTTTGAATATTTAGGAGTATAGGAAAAATTTATATAAAAAGACCTAATGGTTTTACAACTTTAATTAAGCACCAAAAAGTGTAATTTATATAAAAGAAGAGAAAGAATATTTTTTTCTTATATTGCAATCAACAGAAAGAAAGTTGTTGGTGGGAAATTACATCGTTATATCCATGGCAGGAAATTATAAAATACTAAAGCATAGAAATTTAATTTATCAATAAATTGCTTTTTTTACAGTTATTGAAGTAACGTCGTTTGTTTCAACTTGCAGATCTCTTTACCCCTTCTTTTCAAACGTATTAGAGTATTTATTATTGTTATCTTCATATTCAAATTCGAATTAAGAATCTTAAATGAAAAAAAAAACCCTTCTTTATCATTATTGTGTAAAATTGTGTCTGGGCACATTTCATTCCAGGTAAGCAAAACACAACGTTATTTCCAAGTAAGATGATATATTTAAGGTTTAGACTTCTTTAGTTTTATCCAAAATTGTTTTCTTTATGTATGATAGGCCTTTATAATTGGTAGTTTTGAAAAAGTATCTGATTAGGAATTAGAAACCATACTGTTTGATATTGTTTTTTCATAGTATAATTAAAAATAATATTCAGGTGTGAAATTTTTGTTTCCAATTTTTTTGTTTGTTTTAGTTGCTCTTAAGTGAGTTGTTATTAAAAAAATGTAAAGCTTTTGGCTGGTAACCAAGAGCGGTGTTTTGGGAAAGATAGTATGACATTTGAAAGCGTTTGACAAATGTCAGTTTTGAAGTATCCGTTAACTTTAATATCGCATGCATAACTGAGTGCACTTAGATTTGAATTGAAATATTATATTTATTCTCATGTTTTATTTCTTTAATGCAGAATACATATGGAAATGAGCTCTGACTAACTAAGCATAAAATAAGCTGACTAACTAAGGTGAACACAACTAAGCATAAAATAAGCTGACTAACTAAGGTGAACACAACTAAGCATAAAAAGATAATTACTACGGCGGACTCAATCAAAATCAAACACTCTTTTTAATACATAGAATAATTCGATTTAATGTTGGCTAATACAAAGCCAATGCTGATAATTTTATAAACTATTTCTATTTCTGGATTCTTTTTTGTAGTAAATGCGTTTGTAACATGTGCCCACCTCGTTTAATGAAGAGGTTTTTTTAAGGTGATTATTTATTTTGAAAATGTTTTGTACAGTTATAGAACTAGGAGGAGGATTGTCATTTATTTTGTGAAATAAATGGCTTATATAATAAAATTCTTATTCAAAAAATATTTAAAATTTTATTTATTTTCCATTTATTTATTAAATTATTTCAATTTAATTGTTATAATTAGTAAAACAACAAGAGCAAACTAGAAATGTCTAAAATTATTCATTTATTCAAGTTTAATTATTTAAGTATTTAGATGTATTCCAATGAATGAATTGAAGTTATTCATGCATTATTCATTTGTCTCATTAAACTCTTTCCAGCCCAAATAAAAGCAGAAGTGCATATAAAAGTAGATAAAGCCAGTGATGACAATCGACATTAACGAGTTGGAAAGTTTTAATTAATTAATATTTATTGAAACTATTTGATTTTTAAATTCAATATTTAGTGCTATTCTTAGCTTAACAATTGTCTTTTTTCGTTTTTTTAGCCAAGTGGAGAGTTAGTATTCCTTTATTAGAATATTTGGATAAATCGAAGTTTCATTGCTGGGTTATTAATAATCGTACAGATAATTAGATTTGTTTGAAAATCTTAATATTTAGGGTATCCATAAGTAATTAACCTGAAAAGGATTTATTGTATAAATATAGAATAAGAGATGCAGAAAAAGATTTTCTGAATTTTATTTAGTAATTAAAAATTGTTTGTAGTAATACGTTTCAATATCAGCATCATTATTTCTCCAGAGAATATCAAGCCTGCTCTACATTTTACTTCAAGTGTTGTTAAGAAGATATTTATGCTGTGATTAGATTTCTTAATTCTTTGATGCTACAGTTCACTTGAGCATAAACTTGGGCCTTCGTGTATCACCGGAAGATGAATTCGAGTACTTTGATATAGGGAGGACTTATAGGCTAGGAAAGATGTACAACTCTAATCTGCCATCTGGAAATGTTTCATCAAAGAAATCATATACATGCTGCCTCCTTGTTGTAAAATATGTCCAGTCTCTTGACATTATTTTTACCAATTAATTAATTTTTTCTCGTTTAGCTGATTGCTCAATTAGTGGAGACTTACTTAATTTTGAAATAACCTTGAAATGTTTGCAGAGTTTTTTTTCTTTTATTCAATGAACTCACATAAATTTTTCACTGCTGGTATCGTTTCGTCTGTAAACAAGTAAGTTTCTATGTTGCAATTCATAAAAATGATAACCAATGGAATTCCTTGTTCTGAAATTTATATGACTTTAATCAATTTACCTATCTTTGTAAAATTATGTTCCAATTTAATCTCGGCGAATAATTTATGAAGACCCTGTACAATATAATGGAATACCGTAGTGGTTTTTGAATTTTAAAATTAAGTAAACAGGCACTTTCATTTTATTCCAAACTCTCTAAATATGAGCTAATTACAAATCCACTACATTCAGTTTCCAAAGATTTGAGTATCCAAGCTGTAGCATTTCCGACTCGTCGATGTGTGAGTTGCTCGCATTTCAAGTTTAAATTGCTCTTCTAATAAACACAGAGCCTCTGAAATCAGGAATGCGCAACACCTTTTGGTTAATTTCTACTCGCGGAATGCGTTTGAGTTGGAAATGCGTAGACACCCAATATCGCGATGTTTGAAGCACTCATTCACTGATTCATGAGTTAACCTGCTCAATGAGAGATAATGTCAAACGCAGTGTATGCGTGTTATACGTCACTGGAGTTTAATGAATTATTGCTGATTGCAGGAGGATTATAGTAATTAATTCAAAGTGACTAACTACTAATTGAGTTTGTCGTGCTTATCTGCCAATGAAGCTCACCGGCAACTAGACTTCATCGTAGGTTTGACGCATTGATTTTTGACAGAGAAATGACAGAACTAATGGTGAAGGTGGTGACAACTTGAATTGATTTAAATTATGGAATGTTTCCGATCAGGGGAGAAACAAGATCATTGGTAGGCCTGAAAAGGGGGACTGAGCTCTTTTTAGACAGGCAGAAAGGGAGCTGAATACAGCATTCAAATATTGACAGTGATGAATAATTTTGATTACATAGTTTCAATAATTGACTTTTACAATAAAAATGATTAATAGAAACTATTTGTATAGGATGGTCATAATTTTTCACGTTTGGAGGTATAAGCGGATAAAGGTAATGCACTGAACCAAGTTTCATATTTAGACTCTTGAAGGTGTGGTGAGATGAATTTCACAAACAAAAGAATAATCAACAACATATTATCATATATATAGGGTAAATCAGCACGTTCAAAAAGGCTCCAGTGTGGCGAACGGACGGTAATTCTTATTAATAAAAGATTGTCTTTAATAAGTTTTATTCATTTATTTATGTGTACTTTTTATTACTATAATATTAATGAAATTTTACTAAATTAATCTTCCAGGCATTAATTATAAGTTTCGACCCACTTTCGTACCGACCGCGACAATTTTTGAATTTTTGTTTTTATCATTATTCTTATTATTATTTACAGAATTTATCTCCCACGCTTTCTAAAACTTCTATATGAAATTTGTATCATTCCGATCATTAATTTTACATGCAAATATTCCCAAATTTTATTTTGCAGCCACCGGGTATAAAATATCTGAGCATAGATAAATATTTCAAAATCCTTCAAGATGTATTTTTTTCCAAATCTTATTTTGCTTAATTTGTTAGTGAATTCATACTCATTCTATCTTTCATCTTCTTTACAAAGATTCTTTCTAAGTTTTTCAAAATATATCACTATATTTTCTTTTTTCTACCAATTTGAAAAAAAATAAATATTCATTAGGTAAAATAATTTTGCACTTTTGATTTAAAGAATATTGTTTTTTCGTGTAGATTTTTCAAGGCATCCTTCTTTTAAATGTATTCATTTGATTAAAAAAATAAATTATTTTTACAGTAATCATTGTACATATTTACATAACATATAATATAGTAGAACATAGAAGAATATAGAAGAACATAGAAGAATATAGAAGAACAT
>JAPMOQ010048006.1:1148263-1159019 GCA_026543055.1 Argiope trifasciata | reverse complement strand
AGAACATAGAAGAATATAGAAGAACATAGAAGAATATAGAAGAACATAACATATAACATAGAAGCAACATATAATATTGACCAGGCTGAATAGCCTTGCCATGGTAAATCGAGGATTTCAAGTTCGGATCTTAATTCCACATAAGGCCCAATGTATTACTGGACATGTCCAAGTGGAAACTAAATCTGTGAGAAAAGGTCAAAGTTTCTCCTACTGTTGACAGAAGGAAGTTTAAAGAGAGGGTAGAAAACTTAGGCGTCCTTCGCTACATGTTCACTGTTCAGAATTAATTTGTTCATTCTGAAGTTGCCATTGAATCGTATCTAGAAGGATAACTAAACTAAGTACCTAAATATTCAATATGTATCAGAGATTTTGAAATTACTTATAGAAGTGATTGTGGGAATTCTATTTGTTATTTTTTAATATAAGCTTCAAGAGAAAAGAAAAAGTGACTTGTATTAATTTTTTTCTTTCTTTTTTACGAAGTATACATAGAAAAAGAAATTTTGTCTCGTCAAAAAATTCAAACTGAAGATTTTGGCGAATTTCCACGCTTCAGATCTCCTTAAACCCGAAAAATACATCCTTGGAATAATATCAGCCTGTTTGTGGGAACGAAAACTTACAAATGCTTTTGAAAGCTCGGATAAAATTTCATATACGGCATTTACGGTAAATTTATATTTTTTATAATATATTGAGCAAAATTTATTCAAAGGAAATCTGTCTGCTCGACTATCCGAATATAGGTTAACATAATAACAACAAAATGAAGAGAGCTGGATGGATAAAAGGTGTACAGATTTAACACTTGAAATATAAATATGTGTCTAATTTGAAACCAAATTTTAAAGATTGACCGCCTTTTTGTCTGCAATTTCCAAATCCTGTAAAAGTGATAACTTAAGAAGGCAAACACTTAATTACATTGAATTTAGTACGCATTTATTTTACAGCATTTATTATTTTTATTTTAGCATGCATTATTATGCACTTCTGTGTCGAATCTCGGTTTCAATCTATGGAAAAAAGGCATCTCAAATACACCCAAGGTTTTTCTGTAGTTTGAGCAATAACCCCATTTTAGCGATTAATTATCAACTATCGCACATTAATACGCTATTTCGTAACTATTGTTTGCAAATTGTATAAGGTTAAAAACACGCAAATACATTTAATAGAGAGTATGCGAAAAAGTTTCGTATAGTTTATTTTCCCTGCAATATTTTTTCTTGGTGAGATAATCTTTATAAGCACTACAGATGAAATGATCTATTAAGAGAATATAATCTCAGTGTTTTTACTTTGATACTACTAGAACATCATATAATAAAAATTGGATGATTGAAAGTTTAGAACTTAAAAAATTAACTCGTATAAGATATGTTAGTTAATTAATTAGTTAAATTAACTTGTATAAGATATGTTAGTTTTTTTGCCTCCATGAATATACAATTTAATTTTTTTAACTTTGATTTCATACATGATGAATGTTGAATCCATACTTAATTAGAGTCCCCGTGCTACTTCTTGATGATGAATATGATTAAAATTCCATTCCTTGCTTTCGGATTTTCTTGAAGTACCTCATTTTTGTCTTTTTCCTTTTCTAAGAAAACTTTTTTTCTTAACTGAATACAATCTCTCAATTAGTTAACCTGAAATTCCGAAAGCGCTGTTGCAGACCTAATGGTACTGTAATGTTTTCTAGAGAACTGTATTCAAATTAAAAATGTAGATCTGTCGTTTCCGGTTTGGCAAACATGGCTCTGAAAAAAAAAAGATCTAGAAAGACAGGAGTTTTCAAAATCTGGCAGTTCTCATCGTTATGGTTTGCCTTAATGACCCATAGAATCAGCGAATTTTTCAGACGGGAAGTAAGGGGAATCGCTCTACTAACGATGGTCGAAATTATCCTTCTTTTTTTATTTCCAACTCACTCGCGGTCTCCAAATCGTTGCACCCCCACTTTCTTAATGCAACGGAGGCTTGTCAGCAAATTTCGTAGATGTCGGTTAGGGATTTCCTAAGCTGCACAAACCAGATGACGACTGAGCTTTCTGAAAAGGATTTAGAAGTTGTGCATTTTGGAAGACGCCCTTTTTTACCAGCATATCATCCTTAAAGGGCAGTTTATGAAAGCTCAGATAAACAATGTTAAAACTAAAGAATGATTTTAATGAAACACAATTACGATGTGTATAGAGATTGTTTGCTTCTCTAATGATTGAACTTTCAAGAAAATAAAATATTATGTAGGTTGTAAAAATAATGTATTTATATTATATCCTCATCATCTTGAGCTTATGATGAAATCTTCACTCACTGTTTAAATAATCAGGATACAATTTTCTCAAAATAATTATGCAGTTTTGAAATAGAGGCTCTCTTTGGATTTTTACAGTTCACTGTGAGAGTTGGATGAACGACTTTTATTTAAAAGCCTAAATTTAATGAAACTCAATTACGTTGCATAGTATAAATGTCAACTGCTGTAAACTCTCAAATTCGAGGAAATAAAATGTATCTGAAATTTGCAATAATAAAGTAATCTAATAATTTTATGATGACATTTAAATAATTATTAGATTATTTAATTAATTACAATTAGAAAACATTTAAATTGAAAAATAGATTTAATTAACAGCAGTTACGTTTATATTTATTCAATATAAATTTAATTAACAGCAGTTACGTTTATATTTATTCAATATAAATTTAATTAACAGCAGTTACGTTTATATTTATTCAATATAAATTTAAATTTCAAAACTTACAGTTTAAAAAAGAACTTTATTTTTCGCTGAAAGACACATGTTTTAATTATTTTTGGTTTCTTTTAAAGTTTTTGCTTGTTGCCTTATCAATTAAGATTATATTTTCTAAAAAGTATTCGGTAGTTATAAGCAAAGAAAATTGTAGTTGAAATTGTGGTGCATGTTTTGCATCTATAATAATGAAGTTTTGTAAGGAATTTATTTAAAATTTTCAGAAACGAAAGATTTTACTAAAAGAATTTCTGTTTTAGAATTCTCCCTTCCATTAGTTAAAAATGAAAAAAATATTTTGATTGTTTTCAAACAATGAAGAATGAATTTTCTCTAAGTAATTATGCTTTCATAATTTAATAGTTTTGGAAGATTTTCTTACGGAATACATTTTGAAAGCTTAAGTAAACATATTTTATATTGAAGAGTGTATCTAATTAAATGAAGTTGTACTGGTATGGAAGTATTGCAGAAACCAAGGAATTTAAAGTGTATTCGAAAATTGTATTAATAAAATAATCTAATAATATTATGAAAACTTAAGAGGACAACATTTGCATCAGAGAAGGGTTTTGTACAATATTTACATTAGAAATAATTTGATATTATTATTGACTCGAAATAATCTAATAAGATTGCTATATCGCGATCAAAATTTCTATTGCCTTTTAATTAAAAATGTTTGTTTTCCTTTGATTTGCTTTGATAAAAATTTAAATTTTGGAACCTATCAAAATGAAAGATAATTATATGAAAATTTGTAATCTGCTGCAGCAGACATGACATTTGTTTTTGAAAAAACCGTCGTTGTCGCGCCAATTAAATTGAATTTTCTGAAAAGGATTTGATATTCTTGGTTATAAACAACCTGCTTCTTAGAAATATTATAAGGTTTCATTTAAAACTAGTTTTAATGAATACGTATGTTTGTTTCTGTAAAAACTGAAATTTGGAGATAGAGAATATTTTTAAAATTAACCGGGACAAAAAGTTAAACAAAAGAATTTGTATTCTATTAAAAAAGGTAAAATTTTTCTTAAAATCATTCGATGTTTCGTAATGATATTTATGTTATTTGATTATTACTTGTACTATGTCTTACCAAGGAATGCGTTACTATCCTTGAAATATTATTTCTTTATAAAGATTTGTACCTTTTAATAGGGAACATACATACCTTTAAAAAATTTATTTGTCAATTTTAACCTCATAAATTGTAGATTAATTTCATTGATTAAAAATTAATGCAGTGCTAGATTTTGAAGTTGAAAGATAAAAAAAAAAACTATTAAAGTTGTAGCTTGCAGGAGTCCGTATTATCGAAAGATACAGCTTTTACCCTTTTAACAGAACAAATTTAAAAAAGAAATTCAGTAAGCATTCTATTCATTACAGTAGTAAGAAATCTTGTGCAATAATATTTACAAACAATATGAATTTGTTAATATTGTTATAATTATTTTTCAGCATTAGTATTAATTTTAAGAGATAATTTATCATGGAAAAATACTACATATTTTTGGATTTTCGATTTACTTATCCTTTATTATTTTTTGAATCTTTACTATTAGCATATTAGGATGAAAATAAGTTCGCTGTAATTACTAATCCTATACTCATGTAATTTGCTAATTTTAGAACTAGTTTACTCATAATTTTTCCTGAACATATTGATTTGTGGTTATGAACTTGAGAATTATCACATCTCGGCACATATTTGTTTTCCCATTTTAAATAATTCATTAAGTGGAAAATATTTTTTTATTACTTTATGATTAAACTCATTCGTTCTATACGCTCTGTATGTTGCATGAAATGTAAAATTTACTTGTGAAAAGTTCCTCTTTATTTACAGTAGAAATTCCGACGATTTTCTTCGTACAGTACGTCTGAAGGAATAGGGACTTATCGTCAATTATTTGATTATTGTTTATAATACGACCTTTCAAAAAGTATTTTACTATTTTTGAAATAATATTTAAATATTTTAAGAAATATGAATATTTAATTCTATGATTAACATTGGGATTTTTTAAAAAAAATATTCTTTCTTCTGAGTCCTAAATTTTATTGATTTGATGTTGTCTCTTTCGAATGATGTTTTCTTTTAACTTTCTGCACTGAATTATGAAATTCATACCAGCAAGTTTGATTATTAGACAGACTGAAGTGATGAATCGGACATTACATTTCTATATCATTGCAAATGAAAATTTGAGGCAATACGCTTATTGTAGATGAATTATTCATTCACCAGATTGTTTAAAATTCGGAATGTATTATGAATTTAAATAAGAAACCAGTTCTTTTTTTTCTAATTTTAATTTGATTTGTTGAACTGGTTTCATGTTTTTAAAATGGATATACTTTATAAAAGTGATAGATTTTTCTTTAATTTCCTAATGCAATAAAGATGATTTTCTACAACTGTGTTGTATTTATGACTGTGTTTTTTAATAAATTTTTTAAATTAATAAACTAATTTACTTTTAATTTAATAAACTTGTAACCAATTTTTAACATAAATTAAGTATTTTTGTTTAATTAATTTGTTACTATAAACGAGTCACAACACTTGGCAATAATTTAAAGAAAAATACGATGTTTATAATAAAAATTATAAATTAAGGACTAAAACGTAGAAAATAATTAAAAAAAATTTTTTTGTAAACTTTTAGAAGTGTGTTTAAGCATTTTAAAATTAAATTATTTATAAATTGTTATCATGTAGTTTATTAATTATTTCATTATTTTTACTTTTGATGGTAAATTTTTAAGGATTAATGTCATATATGTACCGCTTTTGTGAACTGATTAATGATTTTTAATTATTTGATGATAGGCAATATTCTGCTTAAACGATAAATTTACCATGGAAGGTGACCTCACATATGGGGAAGAAAGTTCAGTGATTTATTCTCGCTTTTTGATAGACACGTAAATGCTGTAGATTCGATGTAATCCAATGGGATGTGTTCTACCAAGGTGGCTGATGGCCATTAGACTTAGGCTTACTTCTGGCTTTTTAAGTTTCCATGGAAACGATTATTCAATTATTCCTTAGAATGAGGGAGGGGGAACTCCGATTTGATTATGAATGTAACGCGACTATTACCTGTCAAGATTTGGAATCTATTACAGACCTTGTATTTTCTGCTCGAAATGTTAAGAACAACGTTTGTTAGTTTTTGCTTTTTAACATCAAACAAGTTTGTAGATTTTTGCTTTAATTTTTAAATGCCGCTCAATTTAATTAATATGTTTTATTGAGTCATATTTGAGCATTATTATTCTTATAGTTAATATGAAAATAATTTTACTGATATTTTAAAAAATGTTTATCATATTTAATTAATTCTATTTCAATTATTCATTATATTCTTTATATATATATATATACATATTTAAACAAGTTTATAAATATGTATAAAGGAACCAGACAGCTACATACCATACAGATTACATGTGATGTCAGTTTTTCTTCGGATTTTCCTATTTTAGCAAAAAAGACCACGAGTGCTCTTACTTTTATTTGAAGAGTCCAGCATATGAGAGTTTCGTGTTTTGTAGTATAGTGAAGAAAATGATTACTTGAGCTCTGATTGTGGTTTTTTTCAAGAATAGTTGCGAAATATCGATTCTTAACGGGCAAGCGATCTTTGACGATTTTGCTGGTCTGTGGTCAATGCACAAATGTCACAAAACCAAATATAGATTTTGAATGCCTTTTTTTAAACTCATTTAAATTAAAACTGACTCAGAACTTGACTACAAATATAGTAAGAAGATAACACACAAATTTTCCCTTAATTAAGCTGTAACGGTTTTTGAATCGCTACACTTAGATTCACACAAAAGTACATATAGGCAGATGGTTAGTCCTTGCATTGACTTCGCTTACAGTTTGGTCAGAATCTTCATTGTCTATGCTAAAAATGCGAAAAAAAATTCATTCACTTGTTACGTTTTGAATGAACGATGTTTACTTGTATACAGAACAAACAGAAATAGACTGTAACTCCCTTGATAGATTTTGTTCTAAAACTGAGTTGGATCTATATTTTAGGTGCTTAGATCGTGTATGAAATTTTATCTACCTAGCTCTTTACCGTTTTTGTTTTATCGTGTTCACTTGTACTGAATGTTCCCGAAACGCAGAATTATTTAAATGTATTTTGTTCAAAATTTGATACAAGGCTTCAAATTTTGTTTTAAGTCCGTATACTAAATTTAATCCAGATATATTAACCTTTAGTACTCCGATGTCTCCTCTCAGGCTCCAGTCAAGGCAGTGCATCATTTTGTTGTTTTATTTATTTATTTTCTTAAATTTTGACAGGTAAAAATATATAGATAAATTTTCAGAGACAATTATAAAAACAAAAACAAATCATGTACATTAATTTTTCGGAGCAATAAACAAGTCTTCTTATTCAGCAAATATTTATGCGTTGAATTACTTTTCGGTGCGCTAAAAGTTAAAAGGCTTTTTACTTGTAGTGTTCATATACCGTCAGATATAATTCCAAAAATATTTTATCAGTTCCAGAGAAGAATGAAACGTGTAATTTTATAAATATCTCAAGAAAAATTTTTTTTTGACAATTACAACGCTTTCTAATTGGTTTTATAACGTATGAAAAAGTAAAAAGGTTCGAGTCCTGATTAGGACATGGTTATTCTTTCCTTTTGTTATATCTGTGAGATGTGTGAATGAGCCCCTCTCTTCGTAAAAAGGGGTTGTGCAAGCGAATGTGTATATCATCATTTGAGCTAGAAATCAGACTTCTGACTTCGGGTGCTCAGGTGTCATTTTAGAAGCCATTGCATCCTTTTTCCGCGTTAACACGACATGACATCATCATCATCAAGTAAAAATGTGTGTCAAAATTACATAATATTTATAATAAAGCATTTTAAATTGAAGATTAAAACGTACAAATTAATTAAAATGATATAATTTATTTCTTATGACTCTAATAAGAGTGTGGATTAATAAATATCCTTTCATATCCTTTATTCAGTTTTATGACACAATAATGTCATTCCAAATTATGTAGGAATTGTATAGAATAAAAGTATCTAAATTGAATTACAATGAATAGTAATCCAATTTACCAATCCCTTTCATATTTGTAGGTAAAAAATTTCGCCTAATATGAATTTGATAAGAAATTAGGAAGCTTAGATACAAACAACTGTTGACGGAAACGCTGAATTCCTTTTCACATTTTCGACTGTTTGCATACACTTCTTTGCCGTGAGTTTCTGAAAGAAGTGTTGTAAGATTATGGATAAAAAATGGAACAAAGTCAAAATAAAACTACATCACTTAAAAATGGATAATGTACATAAATCTTTTTTTTTATCATTCAGCTAATACCATCAAAGAGCCATATTGACAAGAATGGATCCTTAAATTGTTTCTCTGTTCAGGTCATTTGCAAACATTAAACAGAAAATGTAAAATGAATGAGCTTAATGTTTCGTTAACTGTCTCCTCCAAACATATATATAATTACTTTCGACTGCCTTAAGCAATGATGACTCTTTCTGGAAATGCACCCTTTGTGTTTGAATAATTTTTGAAATTCTGGAAATTTCTCCTCTAAGTTCACGTTTCTGAAAGAATCTAGGCAAACATCTTGGAGAGTTAAAACATTTGTAAATTGATAAAGACGAGGAAATCGAAGTAACTTGAAATGAATGAAAGAAATCGAAGCTGTGTGTCTGCTGCTGCATTTTGAGTTTCTTTAGATTCTAATATGCAAAGAAAGTATTGTAATCATTAAAAACATTTTAATCTTTGGATTTATTTATTGTAATCATTTGAATCATTCTCAATTAATACGAATTAAATAGATGTTGAAACATCCATTTAATTTAATAAACTTAATTTTCCAGATTTAAGTAGGAACTGTCTGTTTCGAAATCACTAGCTAGAGATAGAATGTCCATCTAGTCATATGGTAAGAAAATAATTTTTGTAATAAGCCCTAGGCATATACAGGGTGTCCCAAAAAGATTGAAACGCGCTTTAATTCTTTAACCGTTAGAGATAAGTAGGTGATGCAATTTGAAAAAATGTTCAAAATAAGATAGGAGAGAAGATTACATGAAGAAAAAAAATCTACCTATGAATTTTAAAAAGTTACACTTTGCAAATTTTTATACAGCCCCTCTATGCAAATTTGGTCAATTAGAAAGTTTTTCCTTTCCATCCCAGAAGACCATTAAAAATAATTGCATAACTGTATCTTTAAAACTTTTTGAATTATAACACAGAAAAAAATTTGACTTATGTCACTTTTCCATACCACTTGAAAGACCTTTTCGTCGGTGAAAATAGGGACCATATCCAAATTGATAATAGAAATTCTTCGATCAAAAAAAAATAATAAGCGTAAAAGAAATCCAAAATGGCATTTAAATAAAGTCCTTATTGATGGAGTTAAACAGTTTTGACAACATAAGATTGTAAGCAGTGTAACATAAAAAAATAATAATAAATAAAATGAACTTACATTTAAAAAGTTTTCGTTGAGACAGTTTGTTACATTTATAGACTTGTGTGCAGGCGCTCCGTATTGTTGAAAATACATTTTTTTTTACTAATGACAATGGTGTCATCTCCAAAGTATCTGTTACTATGCCATTTAAAATAAGTTGCAAATATTTTATAGCTGTAAATGTTCCTTCATAAAACACTGGACCAATCAGTTTTCCGTTCCGCACCATACGGACACAGAAAACTTTCTCTGGTGATGTATTTCTTGTACAAAAAATGGTTTTGTATCATTCTAATAATGATCTTTGTGTGCATTTATGTCTCCATTTTCCGTAAACAAACATTCATCAGTCCAAATGATGTTCTTGACAAAGTTTGAATCTGTGTCCTGTTGGATTAATAACCAATTGGAGAATGCTACACGTCGGTTAAAATCAGAGGGATGGAGTGCTTGAAGTCCATGAATACAAAATGGATGCCAATTGTGTTTTTCAAGTATTCTATGGATTGACGTCCTAGGTAATCCTGTAATTGCACTTGCTTTTCGAATGCTTGATCGTGGGTTGGAAGAAAAATATGCAATAATATCAATTTCTTGGTCTTCATTGAACAAGATATTTCTACCAGGGCCAGGTCTTGGATTAAATGAACCGGTAGTTCTCAATCTTCTCATCATCCGATAAACAAATGTACGTGAAATTTCAGGCAAATAGGGATATCGTCGTCCGAATTCCCGAGCATTTTCTGCATTATTTCTATTGCAAATAGAATAAACCATTGCTAGTTCAAATAGTTCGTCATTTGTTAAAAGTACCATAATGCAAAATTAGTTACAGTATTTTTAATTCGACAATATGAAACTCAATATCGCTGAATGATTTCTAAACTTTATTTTGATATGCACGAGGAAATCTTGGTTAAGTTGTACAGGAAAGAAATAATTTTGGAACTAAATAAGTAAATTGAAAAATAATCGTCTGCATTTCTTTATGTAACTTAAAAATAAAATTAAAAAAACTTTAATATACACGTATTAGAAGCGGTTAAATTCCAGTTAAATGAAAGGAAAAAATCGTCTGGCAGTTAATTTTTTAGAATGTGCTGTGTTAGAATGTTAGAATTCATGTCAAAAATGTGATGAATTTGAAAACAATTAAAATTCTACCAGACTAATTTAACAGTATTTTTCTTTTTTATAAATTTAGCTATAAAAATCTGTCAAATGGCTTTTATTGATTTTCAACGAAATCTTATAAAATTTCTAATGTAAATTTAGAATACATGGCATAAAATTACGTGCCCCTGATAAGATTAAAACTGTATCTTGAATCTACCGTAATACGCAAAAATGTGTTTTGTAAATAATATAAAAAATTTATGTGTTTATAATTTGTTGCAAATTTACATTTCCATTTTGGTATATGGTCACTAAAAACAGCGTTCAATTTTCAATTACGCATAACTCACTCAATTTTAA